>PVIW01005375.1:0-108106 GCA_004026585.1 Noctilio leporinus
ATTTGGATTTTTTTAAAACAAGTAAATTTCTTATTGATGGCAACTAAATGGTGTTTGTAGCATTTTTATCATACAGTAGATTCCATCCATTCACTATACTTTTCTAACTGAGTTGTCCTACATGCAAGTACATGTTTTTAATGTTGTCTGTCTTCTGTGCTGTTCCTGTAAGTTTGCTATTAAAATACATTAAACTATACCTGCTTTTGGACTTTATTATTGACCCTTACCTTTATACTTCAATTGAAATGTCCATATTCAAAATAGTTAGAGCATCAATGTTTTGTCACTCTATCTGAAACATAAGATTGTTGAGAGATGGGAAGAAAGGATAGATAATAAGCCTAACACGGTGAATCTGTTTGCCAAAACAGTATCTTAAAATTTGGATATATTGTATTCTAAACCAATAATTCCCAAACCAAGCTGGCCAACAGAATCACATGGAAATAGTTAAATCTGTTTAAATAGTGGAAGTACTTTTATAAGCACACTCTAGGAGATCTGTCACCAAAGTATTGGCCATGCAATTTGTTTTAATTATATTTACATTGGCTCGGTATTTTGGGACAGACCTTCATAGAGCAAGTCTAGTCCAAAAATTAGTGCATTAGAGATTTGCTTATTTGAAGACATATAACAATCCTGAAGTTACTAATCAAGCACCAGTAGTTAATTCTTAGGACTATTTTACTTAGCCTTAGAATAATTAGTGTAAAGAATTAATGACCCTTTTAAGGTTTAGAACACCTTTCTAGTACTGAACGTTAGTCATTCAATTTGAGCTTCTGAAGTTCTGGAAGTGAAGTGAAATGTTACACAGCTAAGAAAAGGCTCGTGTCCAGGTATTTAACGTTGGGCTTATGTTCTTACTGGTCTTAAACTCCCTTTTTAGCTGTAACTTCATTTTTATGTTTTAGGTCATTAGAAAACCCTTTAATGAGAGAATTACAGAATTATTTTTAGGGTGGTCCTTTTGTATGCTTCCAGAGGCAGGCACTCAAGAGCATCTATTTTATTCAAAGTCAATTCAGTGGAATGTCCCCTGTTCAGTTTTCTGGAATGCAGAGGGTCACAGGAGTCCTATTCATGAAAGTACCAGAAATGGGTGTCTTTAATAGGGTGGGTAAAGTTCCCTGCTAAAACCTGTTGTGGACCAATTACTTAACAAATAGCAGATAACTGTCCTTTGAGTTTTAGAGTTGGTCTTAAATTTCACTCTAAAAGTTTTAGTAAAAGTATGTTTTTGTTTCACAAAATGGTTATTAACAGTTAATTTACTTTGTTAAATTTTGAGTAATAGGCATTCACTGTCCAGGTACTAAATGTAGAGAAAGTCATAAATTATAAAATGGGGCAGTTAGGGAAAAATGGGCACAAAGTGGAGAATTTGACGTTGTATCAACAGATCTGTCAATGTACGGAGCTTTGGTAAACCAGGCAGTTTGGGAGGATTATAATAGACTATGGCCTGGACAACATGCATAGTAGTTTTCCGGCTCAGGGCTATCCTTTGACTCAGGTATGTGTGAACTGCCACCCTGTGAATTCTTGGGTCATAACAGGCTAATATCCTACTATGCTTTGGAGTTACTACATAACAGCGCTACCCAGGAAAAGTTGATGAATTTATGTTTGGTCCAGAGTGGTGAGTTGGAACTAGCTAAATTCACCACTTTGTTAGGTGTAGATTTTAATGTTTTCAACAAGGGGTAACCAGCTTTTGAATATTGAAGTAAATTTTGAAAAAAAGCTAATTAGCTCGCTAAGATTCTAGAAAATATTCCTAAAGTCTAAAATTAACTTTACAAATGAATAAGTAAGCCTATCAAGTGATATGGCAAGATAATTTTAGGTAAGTGGGTCTTGGGGAAATAGGGAATTGCTGTAGAGGAAGAATGATCTAAGAAGGAATTTGGAAACACTCTTAAGCAGATTGAGGGACTCTTACTTGGCTCATAGGATTAGGTGAGAATAATATCCCAAATTACTGCTTTTACTTTTTTGTTTGTTTTAAGATTTTAGAGAGAGGGGAAGGGAGAGAGTCAGAACATCAATGCATGGTTGCCTTTCACCTGTCTCCAGCTACAGACCCAAGCTGGTGACCTGGCTTGCAACCTGGTTATGTACCCCAACTGGGGAATCGAACCAGTGACCTTTGGGTTCGCAGGCTGGCGCCTTATCCACTGTGCCACCAGCCAGGGTAAGTTCCTGCTTTTCTGATCTTGACAGGCTAGAAACAGGAAATTCAAATTTGCAAGTTTGAACATACTTAGAATTTGCTGAAAACTTAAAGCCATGAAGGTGCTCCAACTCAAATTTAATTAACTCTGAAATGGGTATTATTAACATTGACTGTTCATCGGTGAAGAAACGCCAAGGTCCTTGGCAGACTATCCAAGACCTTGCTCTTCAATGCCTGTGCTCTAACTGCAATAAATTAACTGTGTGGGGGTGCCAGGAATTCCAAGAGTCTGGACAGTAGTAATAAGGGGGAGAAGACAAAATTGGGACGGCATGGGAATCACAAGAAAACCTGCATGTTAAAACATGCTGTTCATCACCTGCTCACTCAGATACCCCCTTTCAGTCCTCCCTCAGCTCCATTAAATCTTGTTGACATCCTCCAAAAGTATGTCCAAAATTTTCCACTCAACCACGTCTACCATCCTAGGCTAAGCTGCGGTTGTCGCACAGGACCGTTGCAACAACACTTACTTCCCTTGGCCTCTTCACTCTGCCTCCAGAGAAATGCCAAAACATAAATCATCTCAGGTCACTTCCCCACTTAAAAACCTAATGGCTTTCCGTCCCACACTAACCCTGAACTGCGGCGCTCGAGGCTGTGATCTGGCCTCGCCACTCTTTCCTGGTTCCACCACTTGCTTACAAAGCTGCAACCAAACTGCCCACATACTGTTAGTCACATCCTTTGGCTTTATTGTATATATCAATTAAATTTAGTTTACTTTTTTTATTGATTACCCCACACAGACACTAGGACTTGCTACAAGGGGTTTTGCTGCATGTTCCATTGTAGCCTCAGTGCTGGTACATAGTAAACCTGGTGTGGGAATACAAACATGGAGCTACATTCTAGTGAGGGCATGAGATGACAGGAAGTAAAATACATAGTGTATTAGATAGTGGTAGGTGGTAGAGTAAGAAACATAAAAAGTGGTGCGAAGTGGGTGGGTGTTGGGAGTTAGGCCAGAGAAGGCATCACTGAGGTAGGTGTCCTTCCAGTCAAGACCTGAAGAAAATGAGAGCACACCTGGGTGTCCTGCGGGGGACAAGCCTGGGGCATTCACCAGGGAGGCAGGTGTGGCTGTGTCAGACGGAGGGAGCAGAGCAGTTGGAGGGAATCCCGGCTGGAATGGGAGCCCAGATCCTCACGGCTTCACAGGTCCTGGGAAGGACACTGAGCAAGGAAGGCCTCTGCAGAGTTTGGAGTCATAGGAGAAAAATGATCTGACCTTTTAACAAAATCACTCCGACTGCTCTGTGGAAAATAAGAATAAGGGGAGAGCAGGAAGCAAAATAACCTAATGGTGATATGATATAGTGTGACTTGGATGGTGGTAGTGAGAAGTGGCATTCTGGATTTTTAAGATTTTATTTTTAGGGATGGGGAGCAAGGGAGAGAGAAACATAGATGCAGGAGATAAACATCCATCTGTTGCCTCCCACACATGCCCAACTGTGGCCCTGATGGCAACCCAGGCATGTGCCTGGACAGAGAATTGGCCGGTGACCTTCAACCTCCAGGGAGGGTGCCTAACCTGCTGAGACACGCAGAGGTCAGGGTGCATCCTGGATGTTTTTTAAAGGTTGGAGATGGTTAGGACTTGCTGATGGATGTGGGCATGAGAAAGAGAGGGGTTAAGGGTGCCATGGGTTTGGGCCTAAGCAACTAACTCCAAGAATGAGTTGCTGTTAGGGAGACAAGGCAGACTGAAGGGAGCAGGACACAAGAATATAAAGAGCTTAGCTATGGTCATGTTAACATGGAGAGGCTTAGTCATCAGTGGAGATTACACTTCAATTGCAGAGAGGGGTCTGGGGTTTAGGAAATGGCTTTGGGCCTAGATAATAATTTTGAAAACATCAGCAAATACATGGTCTTAAAGCCAAGAAACTAGATAAGATCCCCAAAGGAGTAGGTGCAGAGAGAAATTAGAGAAGAGGTCCAATAATTGAGGCACTCCCTAGTTAGAGTTTAGGGAGAGAGGGAGAACTTCAAAGGAAGCTGAGGAGAGAGCCACAAAGCAAGCCAGATATACAGGACGCCTGGAAACTATAAGAAGCGTCCAAGAAAGAGAGGATGCGGCCTACCTGTCAAATGCTACAATGTTGAGTAGAGCCAGGTACACCCATTGACCGTTGGGTTTGACAACGTGGAAGGTAATCGGTGGTCTTGATAAGAACAGCTTTTGTGAAATGTAATGTGACCAAGTGGATTCAAAAAGAGACTGAAGCTTTAAATTGAAGTAATCACACTTCATTCACATCGTGAATAAAGGGACGAACTGACGATGGAAAACGGAAAACGGCGAGGACGTGTGTTAACCAAACGTTTAACCTGAATATAATCATGAGGAAACAACCAGAGAAATCCAAAGTGTAAGACATTCTCCAAAACAAGGGGACGTCACAAAAGGAAGTGCAGATTAAAGGTGACTGGCAGGTGGGCGGAGGCGACCGCACTGGCCCCCGGGGTGGTCAGCAGGCGGCCGCCCAGCCAGTCCTTACTGTGCACACCGACGACTGGAGACTAAGTACACAGAGCATCACCCCGCCAGGAATGGACGCAGGAGGCGCACTGCCCTGTCTCGGGAAACCGGGGTGGGGTGGGAAAGGCTGCCCACACCAGCCCGTCCTCGGGGCAGCCCAGGGCCTGGAGAACTGAGCATTCCGGGCCCTCCTGGCTCCCCGCACTCTCATTCTCGATCTCAGGTCCAGAGCCCTGTCCCCAATGCCTCCCCTCCTTGCCCATGTCGTCGCTCTGGTGCAGGCTTCTCCTTTTCCACGTGTTTCTGAAATCCCTCCTCACTCTCGGGTGCCAGAGACCTTTTTAAAATACTGAACTGATCCTTCTTATTACCTAACACATCGAGGCCCTGCTGCGACAACACTGCGTTCCTTGCTGCTGTCAGAGAAGGCGGCCCCACTCAGACCACGCCCCCGGCATGACCACGCCCCTTTCGGACCACGCCCTTCTGTTGGCCACGCCCCTCACCAAGTGCTCCAGACCAAATCCCTCTGCGTCAGCCCCGCCGCTCTGCTCCCTTGAGCTCCAGGACAGTTTACAGTATTCCAATCGTTCCCCATTCCCTGGCTCCCAGCGCTCCCCGCAGGAGGGACACCCGCCCCACGTCCCTGAACCGCCTCTGCCACGCCCGCCTGGGCCACAGGCGGAAAGATAAGGGAATAAGGGAAATTTCCAAGATCTCAGCCTCACCGTGGGCAGGACCCCATCTGGTGTCCGCACAACTCCTCCCAGCCCTCAGGGCTTGGGGGCGTCCCTTAGCAGAGAGAGAAGCCTCCTGGGTCCGCAGGGCTCTGAACTCGGCCTCCCGGGGCTCAGCCAGGACGTGTGGCTGCTCCGAGGCCTGCGAGCTGCAGCTACGTCCCTGAAGATGCCACACACCCTGTCAAGGCCCGCGACGTGGCCCTTTGGAAAACAAGGCTGGCTAGTGCGCAGCTGCCTCCCGAGGAGATGGAAGAAAATGTAATATTGTTGAACTGAGAATCCATTAGCCATGTAAACACTGCGCTAATTCTCCCCGCAGCTCTTGGGGAGCAGTGAGTAGTTCCTGGTTGATGGTGCCCGCACTTTGCCTTCCTTAGCCCGGTCCCTTCTACCCTGTGAAGGTGGGCTTCAGTCTTAACACCTGGATGGACCTGGCTGAAACTGGCCAGGAAGCCGGAGGCTTCTAAGGGCATAGTTACTGGGCCCACAGCCACCTCTGACCGCTCTATTCCCAGTCCTGGTTTAAGGATGGGAGAAGAAATGACCAGGTGGTGCCCAGTCCTGGAGAGCCACGTCCCTAGGGGGCACTCAGGGAGGGAGGCCAGCGCTGAGGGAAGGTACTGGAGGGTGCTGATGGCCTCGCGCTTGACCAGGATTTATACAGGTTCAGGATCAGATTTTAGTTAAGTGCCAGTCCTAGGGGTTGTTCCAAAGGGACCAATTGTGAGGTCACCAAAATGCCGGGGGAGCTGCCCCAGGGAAGAGGAAATCCAAAGTGCTGGAGGAGCCAGGTCTTGGGGACACCAAAGGTGGAAGGGTATTCAAATAACCCTTAGCAGCCTTGATGGGGGCTTTCTTCCAAGGTCGCCTTAAAGGCCCTGTTCAGCTTCTCCCATTGACTGGGGAGTGGCCTGGGACAGGCCTGGGGAGGGGACCCTAGGACAAACACCCAGGCCTCTGTGCCTAGCCCTCCCCAGAAGTTTTAACAGCATAGTTTAATCTGAGACCTTTCTTCCCTGGCTGGTGTGGCTCAGTGGACTGAGCTCTGACAGGCCACCATTTTGATTCCGAGTCACAGCACAGGCCTGGGTTGTAGGCCAGGTCTTCAGCGGTGGGGGGTCAGAGTGGGGGTGGGGGGGGGAGAGGCAACCCATGTATTTCCCACACACTGATGTTTCGCTCTCTTCCTCCTCCTTTCTCCTCTCTCTAAAAGTAAATAAATACAATATATATATATATATTTTTTTTTTTTTAATTTTTAATCTAAGACCTTTTCCCCCAACATATCCAGAGAGAGAATGGTGCCTCCTCTCTGGAGGATTTCAACTAGGTTCTACTTGGGGTCTCCACAGAGCCATGCCCCTTCCACTGGGAGTGTCACTTACAAGTCTACCAGCTGTCCCTCTCTTGACACATAAAGAACAACCACTTTCAGTGCCCTTCACAGTCCCCTCCATCTGTCTCTTGCTTCAACAGTGTCTGGACAGAACAGACCCAGGGGCGCCCCTTCTTACAGCCCCTGACAACCCTCCACCCTCCCACCTTTTCTAGTCGCCACCTTTGGTACCATCCGAGACAGGCAACACCATTTTCTGAGCTATTGCCAAGCAACTGTGAGATCTCAAATTTGTCAGAATTATTCCACGCAGGTGGCAACCCCATCCACCGAGGGGTCTCCCTGCCTCTGCCGGCCTCCCTCACCTACCTCTGTCCCGGCTCCTGTTTCCACCACCATGGTGTGGCCTGGAGCGCAGGGGCCACTTCCTCCAGGAGTTGGCAGAAGGAAAGCACGCAGGTGCCCCACATCTCTTGAAGATGCAAAACCAGCGAGGTGGCTGCACTCTCTTCCAAAACACGCTGAGGCCGTCCCATGACGAGTGGGGTGACACTCAGGATGCCATGGAAGCCGCCAGGGTCCTGGAGAAGAGCCTGAGCCAGGCCCGTGGATCTGCAGACCCCCTGGGTCCTGCCGGCACAGACCCTCAGCTCTGACTTCCGGGGGAGCAGCACTTCCTGGGGGAGCAGGTGAAACTCATCAAGGATCCGGGTGACCCCTGGCTCACCCCCACAGGTGGGGCTGGGTGTTATCTCTTGCAAAGGCTCACCCTCATCAAGCATGACTAGGAGCCGGTGGAGCCCAGAGGCCTTTGAGGGGTCCCTGTGTTTCCCCCTGGTGCCTGGCTTCTGTCTGAGCCTCTCCCAGCAACCACTAGGCATCCTTTTCAACGCCCTGGAACCCCCTCCCATGCCTTAAACCAAAGGGAAATAATAAAGCTTTGTGCAGCAGGAAAAAAATGAAAAGAACTGCTTTGCCCCAAATTTCCAGGGACCCTGGAACTTAATGTTGAAAATGGTTGACAAGCAGTTTAAAGAGGAATATTTGGCTTCATATTCAGGGTGAACAGATGTTTTTGAATATCTTCTTCTTCATGTGCCAAGCGCCATGCTAAGCTCAGATTCTCATATCATCACAGCAATAAGTATTGTTTTCCCTATTTAATCAATCCAGAAGCTGCAGCTTGGAGCAATGAAACGACAGGACCATATAAACAGCTGTTAAGGGGAAGAGGCAGACCTATAAGACAGGTCTTGACTTCCATGTTGGTAGAATGAATTTTGATCATTAAGAAATGCACGAAGTACTAGCTAGGTTCTGTTCGGCATGTAAGGACACATAGGGACCCACCCTCAGCTGTCGTAAGCAGTATTTGCCCAACCTCAATGGTCAGAATCCTGCTTGGGTTGTGAAATGCCCTGTGCTGGTTCTGCTTGGTGACACAGGCCACCTCTGCTCCCCCTGGCTTCCTAAAAGGTTCCCTGAGAGGGCAGTGTAGGAGCCCGCCCAGGGAAAGGAGGCAGAGGGTACTTGTTTCTTCCTGTGGGCTCTCTATGGGCTTTCCATCTGCTTCCAGTTTCTGGAAGACTCAATTTATCAACCCATCGGCAGCCTTCTTTCTCGTAGCAGTAACTCAATCCAGTTTGGTTTCTTCTGCCGCCTCATCAGGCACCCCCATGTGGCCACCAGAGATAACAGCACTGGTTGAAGTGATGTCCCCTCCTCTGAAGTTTGGGGCCCAGACCCACAAGGACCCCTCCTCTGAGCTCAGGACACTCGCGTCAGCTAAGCGGCGCCCCCTCCTGGGAGGTCCGTGTGCTTCCACTAGGGCCTCTTCTCAGCTAAGTTTTCGCAATTGAGGCCACTTTCATTCTTCAGTCCTAAGAGTAGCTGCTTCGCACTTTACAGATTCCGTGATTCCTTGCAGATTTCACCTCACTCTTCCAGCTATTAGCTAGCATTTTAAAAAACCTTCAACCGAGGACATTTTTTTTTTCCATTGCTTTTTAGAGAGAGGAAAGAAGAGAGATAAACACAGATGTGAGAGTGAGAGAGAAACATCGATCAATTGTGTCTTATCCATGCTCAGACCCGGGACAGAACCCACAACCTGGGTTATATGCACTGGCCAACCCAGCATTGGGGTGGGTAGGAAAAGAGGTTGCCTGGCATCTGTGGAACATGTTTTTGTTCACTCAATTGACAAGAACCTCCTTTGTCATGGATGCCCTCTAATGAGCAGTCAGTGGGACACAAAGATCCTCACATTCCATGCCCATTTGGAGAGATCCACCCATATGCTCCTTCCCCAGTCCTTCTCGTGGCAGTGTTTCAGTCATATTTCTTCCACATGCCCTGCCCACGAATCTGTACAGAGCCATGCTTCCGGCCTTCTCAAAGTCCAGAACAAATGTGTCTCTGAAGTTCTGCCTGCTGGGAAGATTTTCTTTCCCTACTGCCCTCAGGGCCACCCTGGAGAAGGGCTGTACGGTTACAGCTGTCCACTTTCTGGTGGTGTCAGCATATTGGGCAGAGCCATCTGTAAACGAGACCTAAATTTGTTCCTCCCCAGTCAACTGGCACAGCCACTTCTATGAACTCCTAGGATTACAGGAAAAGAGGTGATGAAGCCAAAGTTGCCCTGAAAACCATGTGAGTCACCTGCACACATAACTTGTGCCTTCAGAACCTGCTCCAGCCTGGTCTCTTGTTGCCTTTCCATGTGATGAGCCAATGCCAGGTGTCGCATCCAAAAAGTCATCGCCATACCCAATAGCAAGAGATGGAGAAACAACAGCATTGAGGGAACGTGGGCCCCTGGGTGACCACGAGGAGCAGAGCAGCTTACCCATCTTGAACCACTGCTGTCCGCCTCTGGGTTGGTATACATGAGAAACATAAACTGTTATTTTGTTTGAATGATGGTATTTTTGGATAGCTCTGTTGAAGCAGCTTAGCCTCTATCCAAATAATACTGGAAGTAAGTGTCTCAAGCCCTGCAACTTAACCTTCCCTGAGCCAAGGGCAAAGAAGAACCTGGTTACCCCCTAAAATGGAAAAATGAACACGCAGGGAGGGAAAATACAACCAATGCTCAAGAAATTATCCTGCCTTATGGTCTACTCTGATGAGTGCCATATAATTCGTCCTAGGAAAGGGAATATGGAACTCTAAAAGAGGGAGAACCTCCCTTCCAATTGGACTATTAGGAAAGACTACAGAGGCAACACTATTAAATTGAAGGTAAGGTTTGGATGGATGGAAAGGGGGCAGTTCAGAGAAAGGGAAAGTGAGGCAAAGGGTGGAGGTAGGATGGTGCTTGATCCTTGTGTGTGTGCAGGGTGGGGGGAGGGTTGCCAAAGAGATGGTTAAAGGTAAAGCTAAATGTAAGTCAGTACTTTGGGACCTAAATTCAACATGATAAATTCACAGGTTTAGTATCCTAAGAGGTTTTTTCCTTGTTTTATTAGATAACTGTCTGCAAACAAATCTTTACTTGATGAGAAGTTTAAGCATAATTACATCTGGTATATTGCATGCATATTTCATTGCTTTATTAAATCCTTCAAACAACAGTTCTTGGAAGTATAAGTAACCTCTTCGGAACGTCACCTCACAACAGAATGAATGAACCATAAACTTGAGATGTTCTTTCTAAATAAAGACCCCTTTGGTCTGTAATGTCTGTGTGATGCCACGTGATAGTTGCTTAAGGGAGCAATGCTGGTGGCCGGTGGTGCCCAGCGCACCTAATCCTGCCCCCCTGCTTCTGGCGACAGACTTTCTGGCCACAAGGACAGGCATGTCAGCCAGGCCTGGGCTGTTGCCCTATTTCATTCCTCAGACCACAGTGGTTGGACCAGAGGTGGCTGTGTGCCCCAAGCAGGGCCAACCCAAATTGTTCCCTAGGGTTGATGCACAGAGGTAGCAAGAGAGGTTTGGGGGTTTATTTTACATCCAGAGCTATTAAGCTGGGGTTGTCCATGGAAGAACAGATCCTGCTGGCAAGGACAAGCAGAGATGAAAGATGGACAGGGACCTCTCGGTGTTGAGTACTACTTTCAGGGTCCATGCAGCTCTTCCTCCAATGCAGTGACCTATTCCCAGGTTCCTTTCAACTACTGAGGCAGTTAAGTTCCCCTTTGAGTTGCATTTCTGTCTCTTGCAACCAAGAGTCCTGACAATACCACTTCTCATCAAATTTGCAATGCCCTTGAGCCCTGGCTGGTGTGGCTCAGTGGACTGAGCACCAGCCTGTGAATCAAAGGGTCATTGGTTTGCTTCCCAGTCAGGGCACAGGCCTGGGTTGTGGGGGTGTGTGAGAGGCAACCACACATTGATGTTTCTTTCTTTCTCCCTTCCCTCTCTCTCTTTCTCTCTTCCCTCTCTCTCTAAAATTATACAAAATATTTTCTTCTAAAATAAAATAAAATTGTGCATCTGCATACAGTTAAGTCTGGGTAGAGGATTTTCCCAGTTTATGTTCAGACAGCACACACCCTCTGTTCTGCACACCCGTCTAACAGGTGTCTACTCAATCCTGCACTTGGTGGTGTAATGGAAGCCTCACACCCAACCTGTTCAAAACTGTGCCCATAAGAGCCCCTAGGGGAGTAAAAGGGGGGCGGATGTAATACAACAACAATAAAAAATAAAACAAAAAACTGTGCCCCAGAGAAGATAACCCCCGTGTCTGCCCCCCATGTCTGGATAGTGCCTGGAACCTATTAGACACTCAGTAAATGTTTTAAAAGAAGGAATAAACGAACGACTTCCAGGCTGGGAGAAAAGATGGAGCAAGTCCGGGAGCGGCCGCGGTCCTCAGAAGCCTGCAGCTGGGGCTGGAAAGCCCAGAGGGGCGGGGTGGGGGTGGCCTGAAACGGGCACTGAAACCTTCCGCGCTGGAACTTTCTGCCCCGGGAGAGCGGGCGCAGCAGCCCCAGGGAGCGGCGGGTGGAGCGGGGCTTCCCAGGCGGTCGCCTCCGGGGAGGCGGGCTGGCCTCTACCGATCTGGGGGCCCCCCGTGGACTCGAATGTCAACTCCGACAAGCAAATCGCAAGTTTAAAACACAAGGAGGGTGGTGGGGCGGACCTGTTTTGGCTCCTAAATGATAAAAGCCCCAACGGCCGTGCTCCGAGGCTGGTCCGCTTTGTCCCGGGAGGCGGAGCGCGCGCGTCACATGACCGCCGATTCCCATCCCCGTCTTGTCGCCCAACCGCGCTGCGTCCCCGAAAAGGGACCGTGGGGCCGGATAGTGGGCGGCGAGGCTGCGGAGGGCAGCTGAGGACGCCGGGCAGCGCGTAAATCCCCCCGGACCTCCGCCGCCGGCCGGCCACCGGGCTGTGCTGCCTGCGCCGCCGCCCGGAGCCGCGCGCGCGGCCTCGGGATCCCCGGCTGCTCGGCGGGGGCGCGGGGTGGGCAGGCGCGCGCGCGCCCCGGCCGTGCTCACAAAGGGGAGCCCTTCCCCCGGCGGCCGACCCCGGCTCGGAGGCCCGCGCCCCGCTGGCAGCGTCCGCCCGCCGGCCGCGCTCGTGTCCCCAGCCGGCCGACTCCGCCGCAGCCTTTCCGTTTCTTTATTTTGATGGAGGAAGGCGGGGTCCTCTGTCTTGGGGTCGAAAATCTTTCCAGGAAGTTTGTGCCTATTAATATTTCAGTTCCTGGCAGCTGCTTGAAGCGCTGGGGGGAGGGGAAGGGCCAAGTTCAATGCTGCGGGAGAGGGAGGTGCGGCGCGCCCCTGGCCGTTCTCGACGGGCTGGAGGGGCCGAGAGGTACCCCGGGCTTCCCAGGCGCGTCCCTCCGTAGAAGGCGGGAGGTGCCCCTCGAAGAGCGGCTGGGAGCCCTCGGCTCGCTCCGGGCCAGAGGCGGACCCTGCGGCAGCTACGAAACCGAGATTAGGGTGCCAGATTTAGGGAGCGGAGAGGGCCACCCGGCCACCAGATGTCCGAGACTAGCGGGCCGGGAGGAAGGAAAGACGACGCAGGCCGCCCCTGCCTCCCCGGGGGCGGGATACGGGAAGGCCCCCGGCCCTGACGCTACTTCTGACCTTGGTCCGCCCGCGCTGCGCCGGGGGCGCTGCAGCGGAAACTCGACCCTTTAAGCAACCGGACGCGTCACAACCACCTCGCAAGGTTATCATTATCTTCGATCTACAAGCGGGAAATGTAGCTCCCAGACGTTAACCTGCACGAAGTCACCGTGCTGCTGGCCAACAGCAAGGTCCCCGGTTTTGGACATAGAACTTGCGAGAAAGGGTCTCCCGGAAGCAAATGCAACAGAATTCTGCAGCATCGGCCCCCAGAATCGCCCCCTAAGGGGAACCGCAGGACGGGGAGGATTCTGGACTCAGGATCAGGTTTTCATTGTCCCTTTCACGCGCCTCTGAAGAGCCGGCTCAGCCTTGCTCCCCAATCGCACATCTGCGTCACCACTCACTTTGCCGAAGAAGATGTCGTTTTAACACCCATCCGGTGCATATTGGAAGGGTTGGCCTAGCCGGCTCCGGAGTGTGGGCTCTGCCCAGAGTACTTCAAACGATGACTCACGGTCCCCAGGGTGAAACATGTAAGTCACCACGCACGGCAACACCCCACCGCGTCTCCCCAGTGCACGGTCCCTCGTAGGCACTGTGTTGACATTCAGACTCAAGATCAACCGCCCTGCTGCGCGCGCAGCTCGTCGAGCGCCAGGACCAAGGCTGGGGCGAGGGCCACTTTGCCTCCTGAACCTTCTCACTCCCATCACTAGGTCCCCTCTGCCGCCCACCCGCTTACCGCCTCCCCCAGCCTGTGCTTCTCCCGGGCGGCCAGAGCCCCACTAGCCAGTGGACCAGAAAGGAGAATGTGAGGGATGCGGACATTTTAAGGTGATATTTAAGTCTCCCCTGACTTCCAGCTCCCAGAAGTGCTCAAAGAAAGCCTGCTGGAGCGCAGGAGAGCTGAGCCTCTGACTCCCTGGGGTGCCCAGCTCGGGACCCACTGGAGGAACTTCATCCCTGCCGGGCTCACCCCGCGGGGCCGGCGCGTTGCAGGCCTTACACAAGCATGGCTGGCGGCCTGAGCGTCCCTCCCGGCCCGGAGGCAGCTCCCACCCGCCCGCTTCTGCTGGCTTTCAGGCTGCTGAGGTGTCTGGGAGGGGGTCTTTGAACCAGATGCCTTCCCCCCAGCTTGGGTGGGCCGGGCCCTGCCAGCTGCCTTCACTTTTGGCTGCAGAAAGCCTGCCAGGCGGCAGCGTGCAAGGGCCTGGAACAATGGTAGCATCAGCTATTTTAATGCAGAGTTAGGCACACAATCCTTGCTAAAAATAAATACAAAGGAAAACCCCAAAGTAGCTAAGCCTATTTTAATACCTTTTATTTTTCTTGTTCCTGCCTCCTTTGTCGTCCCCTTGCGACTTGGGAGCTGCATTTCACAGGAGGCCCACCCTGAATATGGCCAGGGCTCCCACCCATGTCCTGTGGACCTGCAGCCCAGTCTTGATCACTGGCTGGAACAGAGTCAGAGCGCAGAGAGGGAGGAAAAGAAAGAGCCAGCAACCATTTCGCGGAGTGTACTTTATATTGAATAGAATGATGGCACCCCTTCTAAGACCTAATAACTACAAAGGACTTTAGGGGTGATGGGACCTCTCCCCATCGCCCTCCCCCGTTCCAGCTCACCAGACAGCCCTCTGTGGGGAGAATGTTTGCTAAGCACCTGCCACTTGCTAAGAAAATGGTTAGCAGACATGCCCTCTGCTGGGCAGGAACAAATTGGAGTGACTTTGGGCTCCTGGGGACATCACTGCTTACCTTTTCAGAAGAGAAGCAAGGCTGGCAGGTGCCATTGGGGGCACCTACTGTTGAATTAATTCAACAAGGAGGCCGTTAGACTGATGTGACTGTAACGCATGAGGGTCCATGTAAGCAAGCCTAAGTCAAGGCCTGTACTTGCATCAAAAATCAGCCCTGGCTCATGTGGCTCAGTGGATTGAACGCTGCCCTGCGAACCAAAATACCACAGGTTCAATTTCTGGTCAGGGCACATGCCTGGGTGGTGAGCCAGGTCCCCAGTTGGGGAAGTTCCAGAGGCAAGTGGTCAGTATATCTCTCACAACACACATCAGTTTCTCTTCCTCTCTCTACCCTCCCTTCTCCTCTCTCTCTAAAAAATAAAATCTTTAAAAAAGAAAAAGAAAAGAAAGAAAGAGGGCCCTGGCTGGTGGCACAGTGGATAGGTGCCGGCCTGCGAACCCAAAGGTCGCTGGTTCATTTCCCAGCCAGGGCACATAACCAAGTTGCAGGTCAGGTCTCCCACCTGGTCTGTAGCTGGAGGCAGGTGAAAGGCAACCACACATTGATGTTTCTCCTTCTCTGCCTTCTCCTCTCTCTGGAAATAATAAAATCTTTTTTAAAAGGTTATGAAATCAAACCAATAATCACAAACAGCCAATGAGGCTTTTAGCCCTAGGCAAGCAAACTACTTCCTTTTTTTTTTGTCTCCACACTTCCTCTGATCAGTCTTTCCCCTGACTCCTGGAGGAGCACTCCTAACCACTTCTGGTTTGGCACTGCCACATTCAGATGGACTTCTGTTGCCCTGGCCTGGAAGCTCAGTTGATTATAGTGCTGTCCTGACATACGAAGATGGTGGGTTCAATCCCCTGCCAGGGCACATAGGAGAAGCAACCAATGAATGCATAAATAAGCAGAACAACAAATCAATGTCTCTCTCTCCCCATTAACAAAACCAATACATTAAGAAAAATGAAGACTTATGCACCCAAGACAATTCAATGTGGCCTTCTTACTTCATCAATGTCCTCAGGAGTCCACTGGCACAGACCTTGGCAGGAAAGAGGCCACAAAGACACGGTTTTCAGGTACAAGAAACTCAGGGGCCCTGGCTGGTAGCACAGTGGATAAGGTGCAGGCTTGAGAACCCAAAGGTTGCAGGTTCGATTCCCCAGCCAGGGCACATAATGAGGTTGCAAACCAGGTCTCCAGTCATGTCTGTGGCTGGAGGCAGGTGAAAAGCAACCATACATTGATGTCTCTCTCCCTCTCTGCCTCTCTCCCTTCCCCTCTTTCTAAAAATAACGAAATAAAAAATCTTTAAAAAAAGAAAGAAAGAAAGAAACTCAGGGGTCAGGGTGGAGAGGGGAGCCAGGATAATGATGAGCTGCCAGACAAGTCCCTGGGTGCCGGGGGTGGAAGTGCGGTGGGCACACATTGGGCCCCAGAGGATGAGGGGGCATTCTTGGCTCCCCCTACTTGTTTCCCCCTCCTGCTCCCTGTACCCCCCAATTCCACTGCCAGCGGAGCTCACTACAGAGCTTGCCTGGACTTCACACTCGGGGCCTTTCGCTGGTATATTTTCTAAAAGGCTGGGCCCCGATGAGTTGATACGGAAGGAGGAAATACATGCCCTGACTGGACAGAGCACAGGTGGGACAGAACCAGGAGAAACAGAGGCAGGCAGAAGCCTGGGGACCAGCTGAGAGGCCCCTGAAATGAGGGGAAGGCCCTGCTCAGGTTCGAGGGAACAGAGAGCCATGCCACTGTGCCCTGCCTGCCCAGGGCTGGGGATGCCATCTTATTGGGACAGCATGAGCCTCCGCTGCCTGGGAACAGGGTCCTTGAGCCTTGTTTTCCCGGAATGTCCCAGGGCTCCACTCGCTGTCTGCTCAAACTGGTCAAGGGACTTTCTATTCCAGGACTCTGACTCCCACCACCATGTCGCTCCTCAGGACGGACCCTGCCCCTGAGGAGAGGAGTCATCTTGTCACTTGGGAGCAAATGCCAGTTGCATGCTGGCCCACATGGGGGTCTTCAGTATTTGGGGAACTAGGTCAGAAGTTGGGGCGACTCTCCCCATAGGGTGATCTGTTCCAGCCGGGAATGTCACTTTCTGAGATCAGTGTCAGCTCAAAGGCCCCTTAAGGAAGCCTGTGACAGTAACAGAGAGGTGACAATGAGTAACGATGAATGTGGGTGAGCTGAACCATACATCTCAATGTCGCCAGCCCCACCCGATGCTGCGGATACATCTGAAGGCCTCTGAGTAGGTTCATCAAGGTAATTAGAATTACGGGGGAGGGGCGGTTGCCGAGTCTGTCTCCCCTCTGACCTTGGGCTGCTGACCACAATGGAAGGAGAAAGAAGGGAAGGGGTGGAACGTAAGTGGGAGCTGGCGCTTCCTCAGAGGCCAGGTTCTCAGGTGGGCTGCTTTGGTGGGTGGAGGAGGTGGGGAGGGTAGTTGGCATGTCACCTTTCCCTGGCTGGTGGCTGACTGCAGGGGTGTGTCAGCAGGCCCTCAGGAGAAGGGGTGAGGCCCACAAGGGAAGGACACACAGTAGCCAGTCAGCAGAGCTGACTTGCGGGGGTAAGGGAACTCTTTCTCTCCTGGGGAACATTTGTTCCTGCCCAGACAGGGGTCGTCAGGGGCACCTGACAGTCCATCATCCACCAGCCACACAGGCAGCAGCCATTGGACGTCACTGGGTACCAGGGACAAGATGGCTGAGAAAGCTGAGGGGCTTGGGAGCCTTGGGTGGGCACGGGGGACAGAGGAAAGACCAAGGAGCTCCGGGAAGGGCCTCTGGCTGTCTTCCTGCTGCGGCCAGAGACAGTTCCACTGGAACCCATTACACTGCGGAGAGGCAGTGGAGGCCTCTGTGCAAGGCACCCTTGGCCTCACCCTACAGGCGAGGAAACAGTCTCAGAGAGGTTGAGTGACTTGCCCCAGGTCACACAGGTACATTTGGGAGTTAGAGGACTGGCTCCCACCCTCAAATGCCTTTATATTTTAAAATACAGTAATAAAGTCATTGGCAGGATGTTGGCTGTGCCTAGTCTGGGCAAGTCCGTTGGTGGAGCGTCCACGGGCGGGCTCCTGGGAGCCTCACGATGGCACTGCGTTGCAAGGCAGGCAGTGTGCCTTCTGCACAGCCCGGACAGCCAGGCAGGTGGAGCGCCAGCACCTGCCCCGAGGTCACACAGCCACTTAGCTGGGTTCTCTGCCTGGCGGCATGTAGAAGTTGGGGCCTGGGGCGGGGACCGGTCCACTCTCCCCCCAAGATGCACATCCCCCCAAACCTCCCCCGCCAGCAGGCCCTGGCTGCCCTGCGCAAGGTTGGGGTGGCAGTCGCGTCGAGGACCCTCGGTGTCCCCAGCCCGGGGCGAGTTCAGTGCTCCGCGGGGTTTCGGCGGCCAGAAGCAGACGGCCGAGGGAACGGAGCCCGGGCGCCCTCTGGTGGCCGTCGAGCGTGGCAGCCAGGAGCCGGGTGCCCGCAGGCTCAGCGGGGCAGGGCGACAGCGACCAGGGACCCCTGCTCCCGGGGGCAAGACCATGCGGCTGCAGGTTTTTTTGTTCTATGTGTTTTTTACAAAAAGGAGGCACATTGGTAGTGAACTGTACTTCTGCGAAAATCAATACAATCGATAGGGACACCGGGTCGGTGAAAAGAGCGAGAAGCGCCCTCCCGCCCCAGACCTGCGGCAGAAGCGGCGGGGAGCAGCGCCGGGAGGGAGCGGCGGCCATTGTCGCGCCGCGGGTGCCAGTGGCAGGCGGCCCGCGGAGGGCGCGGCCGCAGGCCCACCGGGAGGGGCGGGAAGGGAGTGGGGGGAGCGAGCCGCTACCGCCCGGAGGCTCCGCCCGCGCGAGGCCGCCCTCGGCGCCCGCCCCTCTTTGTCCGCGGGCGAGGCCGGCCTGGGGTCCCCCGCAGTTTGCGGGGACCGCCTGGGGCCGACCCCTCGAGGCTGAGAAAGCAGGTGGGCGTCGTCGCCCGTCTCCCCTCCGGAAAACCCTCACCAGGAGGGGAGGGCGCTGGTTCCAGGTCACCAGGCACAGCCAGGATCCCAATTCGGGATCCACCCCTTCCGCCCCCGCGCCCTCTACCTGCGCGGGCGGGGGCCCAGCGGTCAGGACAGGCCGCCCAGGCGCGGTGGGGGGGACACAGTTAGCTGGATAAATCCCCAGCAGTCTCTGCATTAATTAAAAAATCACCTTTCTTTGCCGAGGCCGGTCAGAGGCGCCGCCTTCTGGCCTGTGAAACCAGCACAGAAAGGGTAACTTGCTGCCGCTCCCAGGTGCTGGCCCGAGACCACAGGCGCCAGAGATTGGGGTCAGCAGCCACCCCGGCAGGGGCAGGAGGTGGCGGGGCTCGTCGAGAAAGTCTTCGAGGAAGAGGAGGGGGCGCGATGGGGTTAGGCTGCCCCTTACCAGGGCCTCTGCCCTCTCCAGAACCTGGCACGTGATGTTCAATAAATACATGTCTAATGCATTTTGAATAACGGCGGTGCGACTTAAGTCCGGCTGAGCAGAGAGGGCTGGAAAGATCTGGCAGGAGTTTAGGGGGTTCCAGGACAGGGAGGGTCCCCCTGGAGGAGCAGAGGCTCCAGACTGGGTTTCCTTAGAGAGAAGGGTGGCAGGGGTGGGGACGAGGTGGAGGGGAGGCTGAGGACTGGCATAGGGTCCCAAGAGGCAGTAAGGGGCCCCTTGAGTGGTCCCTCCCAGGGTGGGGTGGAGGCGGGGTGAAATGAGCCCCGAAGCTTTCTGCTTGTAAAGGTGACAAGTCACTACTCACTACGGTGAGCGCAAACAATGAATCAGCTGCACGTGTTTGCCCAGGCAGGTGGGCCCCGCTTCCCTCCAGCGCAGCGCGCTCCTAAGATAATCACATAATATTCCATAGAGTCAGTGTTCGTCATCTTGGTGGCCATTTGGATTGTTGCATTCTGGCGTGTTTGTAATACCCACTTTTGTGCGCAAATTTGGGTCCGGGGGCTGGAAGTCGAGGGGAAGGAAGTCCCAGGTTGAGCCCTTGCCCGTCTCACGGTGAAGATGTATTCACGGCTTGTAGAACTGGCCACGTGCAGGGCCTGCTGAGCTGGGTGGGAGAGGGGCTGGGCTGCGGACTGAGACTCACAAGTCCAACTCCCAGGTAAATTGCTGGTTTTGCTCTGGGCCAGAAAGGGCAGGGGCCCACTCAGGTCCAGGCGTGTCCACTAGACGGCGCCAGAGTCAGTAAGTTGAGGGAGGCCCTGTCTTCAGAGCCCCAGTTGCTGCTTAAGGGGTTTCAGCCTATGATCCCTTAACTTCTACACCACTGGGCAAGGAAGCGTCTCCTAAGCCGTGGGCTGCTTCCCTTACACAACGGGGGTGGGGCAGCCCTGAATGGCCGTACAGGTGAGCCCTGGCCACGGTAGGGGGCCGGAATTCAGGCTGTGGGACGGGCCACGAGCGCCCAGAGGAGGGGCTGCTTTCTTCTCATTCACACGCGGTGAGCGCTCGCACCCCATCTGCCCAGCCCTGGCACGGGGCCCGCACCCTCCCAGCCAGTGCCGATCAGGGCCAGCTTATCTCCCGCACCTCTCCCCTCCCGGGCCGAAGTCCACCCCACTTCCTGCTCCACGGAAATGAGACTCCTGCTGGGGACCCACCCACGCCTCCTATTCTTTCCAGCTGGGCGCCGGAGGAGGGCAGGCCACCCAGAGCGGTGAGCGCCGGCTTCGCTGGCTACAGAGGCTTCGGGAACAGGATGCAAGCTGAGAACGAGGCCCGCGTGTCCAAACCTTGCACACGAGTACCAGGGAACCCGTGTCACCGCAGTCGGGGGGGTCCAAGGCCAAACCAGGTGCCTCCTTCTTCTCCCGGAGCCTGTAGCCCAAGGACGTTGCTTACTCCTTCCTGGTTGCCCAAGAGGTTTTACACAGGCGGCCTCATGAAACCTGCCAAGAAGCCCCACAGGAAGAGCCCAGAGGAGCCCTTTTCTTAGATGACAGAAGAGGAAGCCCCCTCCCCCACCCCCACCCCCCGAAAAAAAAAAAAGAAAAAATGCGGAAGACCATGAGCCCGCGGGCGCACCTACCGACACAGGGGTGGAGGGCTGAGGCCGGAATCCTAGGAACACGGACCTGTAGGAGACAGAGCGTGGGAAACGGGGGTGGGGGGGTGGGGGTGTGTGTGTTGGGGGTGAAGCAAAGAGAGAGTGGAAGAAGGCCCAGAGGTGCTCGGGAAGTCAGGAGGTAAGGCTGGAGGTTACATGGAAGGATTTTGAGAAGCAGCAAATATTGTAAATCAGCCTGGAGTGCATCGGTATCTGTAGCTTTACCCATGGGATTGCCAGTGACCTTTAGAGGGGGCACAAGCCAGCCTAGTGTCAGACGGTGGACACAGGACCTGAAGCCCCCTTTCCGAAGAGCTGGCATGTGTCAAGAAACAGGGACTGGGCAAAAGCCAGGGGACGAGCTCAGGGGACATGAGCTTTCAGCTTTGAGGCATCTTAGGCGGCTAGGAAGAGGACATCAACAACGCAGGGAGATCCCCAGGTGAGGGATGGGTGGGAAGCAGACCGAGCGCCGGAGAGCTCACCCCCTGGGGTCAAGGGGTGTCGGACCTGTAAGGGCAGTAGTAGGGGAGTGAGGGTCACGAGAGGCTACAGGAGGAAGCCAGGTGGCCCAGGACCAGGACTCTGGAGAGGGGGCTGGGAGACACGCTCCATCAGCACTTACCAGCCCGTGTCTAACCAGGTGGAGGGTTTTGCTTTTCTCCTGCAAACCTATCTATGCAGGCAGCAGCCTTGGGCCTGGCGGGTCCCTATCATGGCTCAACAAGAAAACACATGTAGCAGAAGAAAATTCCCATAAAAGCCAACAAAAAGCTGGCAAATGAAATGGGGGTCACAGGCCTGGAGGTCCTGACAAGACTATTTCACAGAAGCACAGGTATCAGGCCCCACAAAAATGATGGGGAAATCAGGAAACTGTTTCCATGTAAGGTGTCTGGGCAGCTCCAAGTCGGTTTGGTCCTGCTGCCAACGCTTTATATGCTTTTAGGGGATGCAGTGTTTCCTTTTGTTTTTCCTCCTTATTGTTAGAAGGGGGCCACTGAGAGTTGCAAACTCGGCTTAGAACACCTCTTTGGTTCAGCCTGGTGGCTCGGACTCAACAGCAGATGTCCCCAGGGGGAGTGCGGTCCACCCCCAGTCCCCAAGGACTGTTAAGTGTGCAGCTTGCTTTAGCCACTCACTTGTTCCATTTGTCCCCAGAATTTGGGGCTGTTTCAGGCCAGGCGCTCTTCACAGCAGGGGTCCCAGGAAGGATGTTCCGAGCAGGAGTGTTACCCAGGAGGACAGGTGGCTGTCACACCTCAGAAATCGGTTTGTTCGGTCCGATCCTCCCATTTCGTAGGAAGGGAATGAGGGTCCTGCCCAGAGCAGCTGTGTCTTGTCAACTTCACAGCTGGTGGCAGTGTTGGCCCTCCATACTGAGGACTGTCCCAGGAAGACAGGGAAACCAAGAAAAGCTGGGGGGTGGGGGGGAGCACCCAGCCAGGCACTAGCGGTTAGTTACTACTTGACACCATTAAGTTTAACACTCTGTGGGATACCCATTTTTGGGCCAGAAGACAAAGAAACCTTCACGTTCAGAGTAAGCCATCTCCTAGGACTGGCTGGCTGGCTATCTGCATCCTCAGTGCTTTATTGTGAAACAAAGTCTTTCCCCCAAGACTTTCCCAAAGCGCAGTTTCTTCAGCGGAAATGATCCTCAGAGCCTGTTAACAGGGCACAATGACACTGCTTGCCACAGGACTTCAAAATTGCATCAGGGGGTTAATTATGCTGAAGAGCTAAATGAGTCATGTTCTGGGAGATTCTGCACCACCCTCCCAGCCAGCTCATGGTGACAGGTCTCTGGAGACATGTCTCCGACCCAAGAGAGAATTCACAGGTTTCAGCTGGTCACCTTATTATTTAGAACAGGCTGAATCCCTGAGGAGACCCTGACAGTCCCTGCGGGGGACCATATAGGAAGAAACCCCTGTGTCCTCACTGACTTCTGAGAAAAGTCTTAAAAAAAAAAGGGAAGCCAGATGCCCCCCAAAGAATAGTTAAATTAAGGTCTTTTAGACCACAAAAACACTGAATGGCGAAAAACACTGATGTGTGGTTGCCTCTCTCACCCCCTAACCCCCCACCCACTGGAGACCTGGCCCAGAACCCAGGCACGTGCCCTGACTGGGAATCCAACCAGGGACCCTTTGGTTCAAGGGCCAGCACTCAATCCACTGAGCCACACCAGCCAGGGAGAGCCACCTTATTATTTGGTCTCTATTGTTTCAGATTAGCCAGTATCCTAACCAATAATGGCAGGAAAGACAACTTCAGGGTTGCACCTCTAAGAATGATCACCATTTTAAAAATCAGTGGCTGAGTCTCTACCAATCAATCATATATATGGAAGGTGCAAAAACAGTCAACGAAAAGCGTCAAAAGAACAGGGGAAATCTGCTTGTATAAAAATATATTTTAAAACTAGTATTTTAAAGTGCAGAATTAACAGATAAATAGGGCAGAATTCAGAAGCAGACTGATATGTGTAAATAAGCAAAAGCCATGAAGAAATAAAGTGGAAACAGTTTATGACCAAACACAGACACATACACACCATAAACAAAGTTAACAGGCCAGCAATAAAGTGGGAGGAAAGATGTATGTAATGTACAATTAGTGTACAGTTTTTAAATGCTACTAAATCAATATAAAAGAATGCCCCATTGAAAAATAGGTAAAGGGCTCATACAAGTTACAGGAAAGGAAACACAAATGACCAACAGAAACAGATGCTGGCCCTGGCCAGTGGGCTCAGTTGGTTGGAGCATCATTCCAGCAGACCCAAGGGTTGTGGGTTCGATCCCTGGTTGGGCCACATATGAGAAGGTAACCAATCAATGTTTCTTTCTCTCTCTTCCCCCTCCTCTCTCTGAAAGCAATGAAAAAATGTCCTCGGGTGAGAATTAAAAAATACATGCTTTATCTGCCCACTTATTGGGGAAATTTCACTTTTCACCCATTAAATTAGCCAAAATTCAAGCCTGATAATAGCAAGTGTTGGCCAGGGGGGGAAAAAGTTGTCCTTTCCATCCCAATGAAGTACCAGTGGGAGGGGAAATTAGTTCAGCCACTCTAAGGCATAATTAGGCAGGGCCTTTTAAAATTAAAAACAAGGCCCTGGCTGGTGGCACAATGGGTAAGGTGCCGGCCTGCGATCCCAAAGGTCGCTGGTTCAATTCCCCAGCCAGGGCAAGTCACCAGGTTGCAAGCCAGGTCTCCAGCCAGGTCTGTAGCTGGAGGCAGGTGAAAGGCAACCATACACTGATGTCTCTCTCCCCCTCCCTGCCTCTCTCCATTTCCCTCTCTGAAAATAATAAAATCTTTAAAAAATAATAATAAACTTTCAGTAAGTTGAAGAATCCTAGGCAAGCATATGTGAGATCAAAGCCCAACACAGACCTCATTCATTCTGAGAAGTTACTTAGTAGAAATCAAGTTAAGATCTGCTCTCTCTCTGCCTCCTCCCTTCCTCTCTCTGGGAATAGTAAAATCTTAAAAAAAACAAAAAAACAAAACAACCAACACAAAAACGATCTGCTCTACTTCCTGCTGGTGTGACAGGCACACAGTTTTAGGTGGCTGATGGAATTGTTGAACTGAGAAGCAGACACCAAGATGGCTTCTGGTTGTCGACTGTTGTACTCTGAACCCCAACCAGGAAGCCTCGCGCACGCCTGACCCCAGTGCTGGCTGCGCTGTGTCCCACCCCTCCCGCATCTCAGACACAGGCTCCGGCTTCTCAGACGAGCTCATATAGCAGCAGTTCTCCCGGATGGCTCTCCAGGTTCCCCCTCCACTGCGAAAACCATGATCACCTCATTATGTTTCTTCAGATTTCAAATCAAAACAAGAAATATTCAATGTCGGAGGCCTGTATTTCAGTGGGGTCATGTTTAGAACAGTTTCTGGCCGGGGGGCTCCCCTTAGTGCTGCCTGCCTTGCAGATGCCACGCTGATGGGTTACTCTTAGGTATGGCCACCTCCTTGTACTTCATAGAACATGCTAAGCACATGGTGGGCAAGCAGAAATCATTTTATAGACATCACTGTCAACAGAAAAAGTGCTTTCCTTTCCACCAAGAAGTCTGAAAATTTTTAATCTGTTTTAACTCCCTGGGATAATTCATAGCAAAACCTAAATAATCAGCTAGAAATAGTCTGCTGTTGTCTTTTTTTTAACCGTTTAAAACAACAACAACAAAGTTTCTTAACACATTTCTTCTTGTCTTATCCGAGTGAAGAAATGCTGGACTAAGGCTTCCCAGAGCAACTACATTAATGAAACATCCACAAGTTACAGATAAACATTTTAATTGGTTAAATATATTATTTTTAAGATCTTTTTGAAACCAAGTTTTAACTGTGCTAATCAACAACCCAAGGCAATAAAAAAGTTAAAACCCAAAATGCTGATGGGGACATATGACAGGAAACGCTGCTATGTGAAGGTCACACCTGCTGCTCCCAAGAACAGTGTTTTTAGAAGATACTTCATCCTAACATGTGCAAGGACAAGTCTGTCATCCAAGGCTGGAAGAAATATATATATATATTAGTGTCTGCTTTTTAAAAGTTTATTTTACATTTTAAATACAGTATTTTCTCAAGGAAAAAATAGCTGGGAGGCACCCGACCCCGTGGTTCCTGGACCGTGAGTACAGAGCGCGGGGGACAGCCTGGCAAGTGTCTGCGGTAACAGTCCGGCGACGCAGGAGCCGAGACGACGGAATCAAATGAAAAACACAGATTAAGCACTTTTTAGGAAAAATAATCCAGTTTCTAAACAAGGGAGAACGGGGTTAGGTATGTACAAAACGGGGTGTTAAAACGACAGAAGAAACGCAGCCCACAGGACAAACAGCCCCTTCCTTACGCAGTGAACTGTCCATCCTGCAGCGAATCAGGGGAAACCCTCCTATGAGAAGTGATTTATGGTTTGAAATATAAAAAGTCTAAGTGCTCCAGTAACAACGTATAGTAACACATCGCCTGCACATAGCCATCCCTGTCACCCTCCAGCTGTGCCACCCTCCCTCCTGCAAACAAGCGTCTCTACACTAGTCCATCGCTTACATGGATGTGGGGCAATTAATCAACCTATCTGTTTCCAGTGAAGAAAACAAAGGTGCACCTCCTCCCACCAATACAGACATAATACAGATTAAAGCCTGGCCATATGCGTTTCTAATTCTCTCTAGTAATTCCAAGCTGGACCTGTGTATGGTTTGTGCCTAAGTAGTAACAGATTACAACAGACCACCTCTGGCAGTGATTTCCACGTTAGTGCAATGTTATTCTTCATACACTGAACTGGATGTAAATGACTTTTGTCTATTTTTATATTCAGTAGGTGGTAATTTGAGTTTACAAAATCCCTAACTATATGCTTGTGTAGAAAACAGTTTCCATTTGAGATGTTCCGTAAAGCCGAATCAAGACAGAAATGAGTTAATTCTGCTTTGCTACTGGTAGTATAAGTACCACACAGAGGGAAAAGGACTGCAAGTTGGTGGAGGCTTATTTAGATGGATGCTTGAGGTGTTTTATGCACGTTGATAACTTCAATCAGCAATCGGGTTTGGACATTCTATTTTAAGATTATCTCAGAAAATAACTCTCTGTAACATAACTCTGAACTAAACAGCTGTAACCCAAAACAAAAAATAATCTGGACCATTCAAACCAGATTAAACTGAGGCTTTCCCCCTCCTATTATAATCCATGAGGTCTCGAGTTTTTAAGTGTTAAAAATGGTGACCTTCAAAGTCGGCTGAGCCTCATGTAGTCTGTAACATAGGTTTGAAATGGGAGGGCACCGTAACTACAGACTCCCCAAAACCACAGCAAGCAGGGAGCAGTGGACTAACCATCAGCCAGCAGGGGTCAACCTTGGGATGTTTATTTTGGAGACTTTAAAAGATCTAACATGTAGCTCATGTAACTTCAGTATCCACTAGTGACTGCTGGTCAGCACCCAAGGGCTGGATGAGTCTCAGGAATCCCTTTAACCCCAAAGCAGGAACGCTCAGGAGTCCCAAGGAAAGCCTGACTCCCAACTCGAGTTCACAAACAATCAGACCACAACCAGCTGGGTCAATACTGACTGCAGTGCTCCACAAAAGTCAAAAGAAACTTCCAAATTAAATGCCATCTTCTGCCCAACCCTAGACTCCAGACCGCAGTAACATCTTTATCTAGTGTAATAGACTCTGTAGTAGACTGATTTTGACCTCCACAAAGAGTAGGAGTTGTCAAACTTGAGGAGGTAGACTCCTCTCCCTGGGTATTGGTGGCTGCCAGCGTACACTTCTTCGTGACAGTCCCGTCGGTACACAGGCACGATCTCATCCAGCACAGGCTTGCTGGCGTTCTTTTTGGCTTTCTCCTCACCACTGACGTTTTCTGTGAGGGAGAACAGAGACAAGTGGTCAATAGATCCAGGAAAACCACATTGTATCCCATCCTTTCTTTCAGAAACTCCCCACTAGAAATTCACGCGATCCATCCTGTGACTATACACGTTGGTGTGTATAGTTGGGCTGGCTGGCTCTCTCACCCTACATCGGGCAAGATGTAGCACTGCCTGGGCCCCGGGAGCCCAGTGGCGAACGCCTGGTGGTGGAAGCCGCTGCGGCCTGTCTCTCCCTGTTCTTGGACCATTGCTCCTATTTCTGAACCCCTCTTTTTCATTCCACAGCCACTCAGCTCCTAATTCCTCCCGAAAAGAAGAATCTCGCACATCTGAGAAAGACCACAGAATTCCTCCTCCACCTCCCCAACAATCTGGAAGTCCTCTCTGTTTTAGGATGGAAGAGAACCTACACAGACTATTCCTTTCTACATACCTCAAATATAAGGAGTGAAATGAGAAAACTGTCAGAGAGGGAGGCATTCAGACACTCAGAAAATTCAATGATTTTCACTCAGCCTGTGTAACCCAGCAAGGATCCCAGTGACAAAAATATGAGCTCTGACTCCAGGTTTGCCTCAGTTAATAGTCTTCTGAATTGTAACAATATAAGGTCAGGGGGAGGGGTGGATACCTACAGAAACTTATAGGAGTTCAGAAAATATTAAACAGCTTCCAAAAAAAAAATCGATCAGGGAACAATCAACGTAGAAGGCATATGACCTTCAGGCCTGTAACGTGGCAGAGCGAATCTGGTGCCCAGCTGACTGACCGAGCTGACGGACACTGGTCGAGGGCTAGCACCAGGAATTTAAACAAAGGAGCTTACGGTAACATCAGAATGATGAACTATCTAAAATGTGGCATCCTGGATGGGATCCTGGAACTTTAGGTGAAAACTAAGGAAATGTGAACATATACGTGCTTTATAAATAATAATGTATTATGCTGGTTTATGACTTACAATGAATGTACCACACAGTACAACGTAAGATGTTAACAACAGGGAAACTGAGAGCAGGGGTGGGGAGGGAGGGGGGATAATATGGGAACTCCATGTGTCATCTTTGCAACTTTTCCCATAAGTGTAAAACTATTCTAAAATAAAGTTTGTTTAAAAACGTAAATGACACTTATAGAGAGGCCCAAATCAGACTTGCTTGATCACAGCAATGCTTGAAATGTCCTTCATTTACAAGTGAGAAACACAGAGCCATTAAAAATGTACTCCACTGCCTATAAGGGTATCCATAAAACTGATTATTGGCGTATTAATTTAAGATCCAGTTTTTGTTCAAAATCTGTAAAACTAAAGGTTACTAGGACAGATGAATGCTGCTCCTTTCATTAATTTAACCAACGTCTCAGAACCCGGAAACAAGAAAGAAAAGTAGAGAATTACAGTAGGAGGATGTATTACCAGCCACTTGCACTTCCTCAGAGAAAACGAACTACTCAGTCTTTCTCGTGGAGAAAAACTGTAGCAACCAACAAAACAACTGGAGGCCTTCTTCATGCACCTGAACTAAAAGGAGCCCATAAAACGCACACTGGGGACGAGACGGTGGCCCAGGGGCCTCAGGAAGGAGGTGTACGTGTGTGGACCAATGTAGTGTGAGAGCTACGCCTTCCACCAAGAGAAAGCAGACAATTCTCGGGAGCAGTGAACGCTCGCAGCCGCTGCTGTTACAGCAGTTTAATGGGTTAGTTTAAGCTGCAACTTAAGGCACAAGGAGCAGTAAGCCATCTTCTCCCTGAGGGCTATTACGGGTTCAGGATGGCAGGGTTCTCTGTTCTAGACAGGTCTGGAACCCCAGCCACATCTCCAGTGCTCCTCCCGACAGCAGTAACCCCAAGACAGTACCAGCGGAGGGCTCCTTTTAGAAGTTCTCCAGCAGGCAAGCCGGAGAAATACATTCCTTATCCTGACCAGGAACAGCTTCTCTATTGTTCACAAAGCCCTTCACGAGTATACTACTTTGGGTATTCTCTGCGCTCCTTTCCAGACACTGGCAGTCTGATTTTAACGCTTGCCTGGGATGTCCCAGAAAGGCCAGCTCAGGGCCGAGTCCCTGGGCCGGATGCTGTGGAGGGCACCTGCTGTGCCGGGGTCTCCCTTGCAACGGTTTGTCTTTTCACCCTTGTATTTCTCTGTCTGGTTCAGCCAGCTGTACTACGGACAACGCTCTACCTTGCTGGTGGCACTCATAAACAGAGAGCGCCGAAAACAACATGGCACGTCAGACAAAGCAGCTGCTAAGCGACAGTGGTCCGTGCGCACCCACGCAGGCCCCGGGCTGCGGGGCGGTGTGGTCAAGTGACTGAGCTGTGTCTCCAAAGCTGACTGCGCGTTTGGCCTCCCCACTTTAAATAACCCAGTATAACCTCCCAACCCTCTTCAGGTACTTGTCTGTTCAAGTTGCCTAAAGTGAGTTTTCAGACTGAGAAGGTACCCATCCCTTCTCACAGTCAGGCCGACCTTCCTTGTGACCCAACCAAGTGCTTACTAGGCACAGCGGCCACCAGGCCCGAGTTCTGGCTCTCTAGCTAATATTAAGGAGACCATCTTCTCATTTAGCAAGCTATACATTTTACAGCTTACTTCCTGGACCAAGACAGTTTCGATTCTCCTTGGAAAGTTTTATCTACTTAAGAGAAAATAAAAAATTACATTTTAGTAAAACAGGAAGAGCGAGTGAAAAAATTTTTTCCTAGGTAGGATGTTCTGGTCAGTTACTGTATTTACATTAAAAATTTTTAGAATAATGACCTAAAAAGCTAACATCAGAAACAAATTTAAATAAATTCCAAAGACGGCAGAATTTCTTACTTTCTCCTCCAATATTTTTCAAAACGACCTTGCATATTTAGCTTTTCACACACACAGGCTTGGAAGTAAAACAGTTTTCAGAAGGCCAAAAATAAACGGTGAAACAGGCCTTGGCATTCAAAAAATTCATGTTCAGGCACCAGACCCCCACAGAAGGCCGGTCTCTCTCAACCTTTCCAGCCCAACGTTCCCCTAAAAAGCATGTGACCCCCTGCCTGGAAGGTGTCACAAGAAGCTTAAGGCTGGCTGCCATTTTTGCCAACATACAACCCAGCAGCTCCTGAATGGGGACCAATGGCTCTACCTTCATCCTCGTCCTCATCGTCGCTGGACTCACTGACATGCACGCTGACAGCAGTGTTTGGAGAGTCTGTCCATTCAAAATACACCCCAAACCCAATGTCATAACTGTCTGTAGCAAATTCCCAGAAGAGATATGATCCTTCTTCGTGGGTGGGTACACGAACAGTGACCACTTCTCCGCGGCCCACCGTGATCACGGAGTCCGCGTCCTGCCGAATCTTCTCTTTGAAGTCTTTGATCTGGGGTCGCGTCCACATGGATGGAGCGGCTATCACTGGAACAGATTCTAAAACAACAGGAATTACAAATGCTACAGAGGGTGAGCCTTCGGCTGCAGGTGGCATTTGCAGAGAACAACACCTGCCCAGCTGAACTCAGGAACCAAGTGAAGCATGGTCCTCCCTGGATCGTGGACTCAGGGGCACACAAGAACCACCCCAGGGACGTCTCCCCCAGGTCACCATGCTGAACAATGTCACAGGTGTTTAGAGGTCATCATACCACTTCAGGTAATACAAGCAATCTGTAATCTTCTTAGTAATTTTTTCTAATGCTCCAATTCCATGTGGGGATCTAAGAATGGCTCTGGATCTGGAAACTTCCTAACTGGAGTTTATCAGTTTCTATCCCATCTATATAACAAAGAAAAATCTAGACTTAGAAATAAATGCACTATTGGATGTGGACAAAGAAAGCTGGGCTTTAAGCCCCAGCTGGTGGCACAGTGGATAAGTGCCAGCCTGCAAACCCAAAGGTTGCTGGTTCGATTTCCAGCCAGGGCACATAACCAGGTTGTAGCCAGGTCTCTGGCCAGCTCCGTAGCTGAAGGCAGGTAAAAGGCAACCATACATTGATGTCTCTCTTCCTCTCTCTCTTCCCCTCTCTCTGAAAATAATAAAGTCTTTTTAAAAAAAGAAAGAAAGCTGGGTTTTGATTTCAGCCTCTGCTAAAAGAAAGTCTTGACCTCTCAGTATCCCAAAGTTCTAGAAACTATTCTAAAGGAACCCACCAAAATGGAAAAACTTGGACAGAATGGAATTGCTAGGGGCTCAATAAAAAGGAGTCAAGTCTTGTTACAGACCAGCATCCATGTGCACCAGACTACTCTAAGGATTTTCTGGAGTTAGTCACATGAAAATATTGATCAACTGTGAAAAGGGGGAAAAAAAGGCGGGGGGGGGGGGGTGCAGCTGGCTGGTGTGGCTCAGTGGATGGAGCACCAGCCTGTGAATCAAAGGGTCACCATTTGGTTCCTGGTCAGGACACACGCCTGGGTTGTGGGCCAGGTTCCCAGATGGGGGCATGAGACAGGCAACTACACATTGATGTTTCTCTCCCCTTTTCTCTCTCCCTTCCCCTCTAAAAACCCCAAATCTTCAAAAAAAGAAAAAGAAAAAAGGGGGGTGTTACGTCAAGGCATTTCAAGGTCTATTCTGAAACTATTTTGTTACTTGTTCCAAAAGACAAGGAAGCTCTCTGGACCCAGTGCTCCGATCACTGTCACTGAAATGCTCTTTTCCCTCTTACTCTTGCTTCAGGTTTCTAAGTTCAAGTGATCCTCCCCCAGAGAGCCTCTGGTGACCTGACTAGGCCACACCCCCACGTTACGTGCCCTCCAAGTGTAACACACCTCTCTCCCCACTCTCTCCAGCACAGCCACAGTTTCTGTGTCCCTGTATTACCACCCTGCTACCAGCACATGGAAAAGCCTCAACCAATCATGGAATGACTAAGTTGCCTGTGAAAAAACCAGTAGACCTCTGAAAATGCTAAGTTATTTTCTGGGTAACATGGCACTTTAGTTAGTTAGTTATTTTAAAATATTTTATTTATTATTTCCAGAGAGAGGGGAAGGGGAAGGGAAAGAGGGAGAGAAACATTAATGTATGGTTGCCTTTCACCTACCTCCAGCTAAGGACCTGGCTGGAGACCCGGCTTGCAACCTGGTTACGTGCCCTGGCTGGGAACTGAACCAGCAACCTTTGGGTTCAACATGGTACTTTAGTTTCAAAAAAACATATATAGTGTATGGTAGCCAGCCTCCAAGATGGCTCCTAGAAATCCCCACTTCTGAGGATTCACCTACTTGTGAAGTTACTGCCCAGAATGTGTTGGGGTTGGTATGTGGGACCAGTGGAATGCAGTGGAAATGTTGATGTACTACTTCCAAACTTGGGGTATAAAAGACTGCCACTTCAGCTTTGTTCACTTTAGCTCATGTGCTCAGAGGGAAGCCAAACTCTGTACTGAGGACACTCAAAGCAGCTGTACGGAGGGGTTTCACCAGGCAAGGGACTAATACCTCCTGCCAACAGCTGACCCCAATGTGCCCTCCAGGTGAGGGAACCCTCTTGGACGCAAAGCCTCTAATCCCAGTCAAGCCTTCATGTGACTAAGGTCCCAATCAACATCTCGAATGCAACCTCCTAAGGGACCAGGCAGCCACCACTCAGCTAAGTTGTTCCTGAATTCTGACCCATAGAACCTGAGAGAGATGAGAACAGTTTGATGTTATTTTAAGTTGCTAAATTTGGGTGCAATGTGTCACATGGCAACAGGTAAACAGTATATGTAAGACAACCCGAAGTGGCCAATGGACATCTGCCTTACTCTCCTGCACTATTCTAAAGAGTCCCCAGAGCATTAGATTCAGACCAAAAAGAGTGAAAACGCATCCAACTCTTGCAAACGTAACTGCTTTCGGATGCTAGTGAACGTGACCTCCTGACTTGTGCCTTCATGAAGTCTGAACTGCAACACCAGGATGCTGTACCTTTTGGTCCATTCTCCAAGGCCTCTTCTGCAGCTTCTGGCTCAGGCTCTTTTTCCAAGCTGTCAGTGTGGGTTTTGGCCTGTCCATTCACTGACAGCCTGTCACTTGGTACAGCTGCGTTCACTTTCGATGATGCCGGCAAAGGAGCCCCAGCTACTGCCACTTCTTGTTGTTTCTGTAACGCTGCCTACAGGTTGAGAAAAAGTGAAGATACACTGACCAGGAAGGTTAACAAATGAGACATGTGCCTGAAATGCATTCTGATGACACACATTTTTACCCTACCAAAGCATTTTGCTCCAAGAAATTATTAATACACTTTATCAGTTTTGCTTTTGTTTTTAAGATTTTATTATTTTTAGAGAGGGGAAGGGAGAGAGGCAGAGAGAGAGAAAGACATCAATGTATGGTCGTCTTTCACGTGCCTCCAGCAATAGACCTGGCTGGAGACCTGGCTTGCAACCTGGACACTTTACTAGCCTTTATCCTATCTATAATGTGTATTAATAGAACAAGTAAAAGTGGTAAGAAAATCAACATGGATGAAAAACTGTAACTGAGAGTCACATTTTTGTTACCTGAGGATCACTAGAAAAACGAGGAAAAATTAAATAGAAATAATCAATCCAAAATAAATTGAGGGCAAAAACTGAACCCAGTAACATTTATTCCTAAAAAAAATTTTTTTCAAAGATTTTATTCATTATTTTTAGAGAGAGGGGGAGGGGGAGAGGCAGAGAGGCAGAGAGACATCAATGTGTGGTTGCCTTTCACCTGCCTCCAGCTGGGGACCTGGCTGGAGACCTGGCTTGCAACCTGGTTATGTGCCCTGGCTGGGAATCGAACCAGCAACCTTTGGGTTCGCAGGCTGGTGCTGCTCAACCCACTGAGCCACCAGCCAGGGGTATTCCTAAAATTGACAGAAGAAAATCTTCTTAATAAAATTCAGATATATAAAATTTGAACCAAGAAAATGAAACTTGGTAAAAGTAAGTGGTTACAGAAGAAAATTCACAATGGCAAAAGCTATAATTGGTAAAATCTAATATTGGCTTCCAAAGTAACCAATAAATCAAATATGGACAATTATTCTTTTTGACAATTATTCTAATATGGACACAAATAATAAATTAAATCTTCACTGTAAACTATATACAGAAAAATTCTATCAAAGTTAAATTGAAAACTGTTATTCATGTAAAAAATACTGACCTAAGAATTAAACAGTCTTATAAAATGGCTCCTGAGGTCAACATACTTTCTCAATGAAAATTCATCACTGTTTACACAGTTATTAAAATACATGTACTCATAAATGAAATAAAAATGGGAGTGTAAAAACATCTTAAACTCAAAGGACAATTATTTTGGGATATTCCTCTCTTATATCAAGATGATAATAGATATTAATACTACTAGAAATAATTAAGTAACCCTAATTAATACTTAAAGTAACTTTGGAGGCAACTTTAAATTGAACTATAACATTCATATAGAAAAGTATACAAATCATAAATGTACAGCTTGATCATTTTCATTAAGTCAAATATCCATGTAACCAACACCAAGATCAACACATTATATGTATTCCAGAACTGTCCCTGGTGTCCCTTCTGTACGCTACTCCCCCAAAGGGAAACAACTATTCTGACCTATAACACTATTGGCTTCTTTGCCAATCTTTGAACTTTATATACATGGAATGGTACAACATATGCATTATTTTTTTGGTCTGGCTTCTTTCACTCAATATTATTTTTGTGAACTTCATCTACAGGGTTACAAGTAATTGCCTTTGTTTGCATTGCTGAAGAATATTCCATTGTCAAAATAAAAATTTCATTTATCCATTCTACTACTGATATGCAGTTGGGCATTCATTCAAGTACCTCTTTAAATATAAGCAAGCCTATGTATACAACAGTAAAAAAATACGTACATATGGAAAAACACCCTTATAATCTCATGGTTTAGGGATAATGACATATTTTGTCATATCTGTACACACTCTTTACTTAACTTACCATTTCCAAACCAATCACTTAAACAGCAACACCTCTGTCTGCTGCCAGTGCAGGCTAGTAACACACTGAAGACTTTAAAGTATCTTTTTCCAAGGCCTAGATTCTCAATTTCCATATGAGTTTTCTAGAAAGAACACTAGCCTCCAGAAAAAGTGCATACAACCCAAACAAGTCCTCTCACTCAGAACATTCACTGCATGACAGGACAGCAAGAAAAGCATTTCTGTGCTGATGACCTGGTCATCCAAGACTTTCCCCAAAGTCTTTCCTGAAACTCTGTGGTGAAAACTCCTTTCCCAGAAACCTTCCCCTCCACCATAAGTAGGTTCTAAGTATATACCTCATCTCTCATTTATGCTTTGGGAAGTTTTCTTTTCTTTTCTTTTTTCTCTTCTTTTCTGGGAAGTTTTTAAAAACACAGAAAAGTACGAGGAACAATGTAACAAACACCCCAATTAAGAGGGTGTTCGCATTCTGCCACCTTGCTCAGTATTTATATAAACATTTACTGGGCTGAAGTTCCTTTTGTTCCTTCCCTGGTCCCTTTCCGTCTCTTTTCCCAGAGACAACCAATTGATTTGATGAACTGCGGCTAGGCACTGCCATCGGGACTATGGCTTTCCAATTATGTCTCCAAGTTTCTTGGTTTGACCCTCCTTGAGTGACTTGGTTCTCATTAAGTGATAGTAACCAATAAACAGTGGTGTGTGGGAGCTATCTTACTTAAAAAAAAAGAAAAAAAAATCCTATCAATGCCCATCAAAGAAGCAAAAAAAGGGGGTGATATACCAATGTAGAAATAGGCCTTAGAAGACAGACAAGAAATGCCTCAAAAATGCCACATCGTCCTGAATGAGCTCTGGGTTGACATCCTGTTCTCTTCTCATGGGTCACACAAACCACGCAGTGCTTCTTAATGACCCACTAATGTGAAACACTCAGAGGAAAAAGTACTGTTAAGTAAGAATATGAATTTTCAAGGAATTGAAAGAGCTTGGCAAAACTGCAAAGATTATGTCATCTAATAAGAAATGTTGAGCAACTAAGAGGTAAAACTGCCCTTCAGTCAGATTTTCTGACAAGTGGTAACTGCTTTACAAGCAAAAATTACATAAGTAAAACTTAGCTAGATTAAGTTTAAAGAGGCATTTTGTGCCTCTGGCACAAAAGATTGTATAATCAGTTACCTTCCAAATGTACCAAGCACTTTCAGAGCAGCTACTTCCTCACTGTAACCTCTGATAGTCCTGTGAGACCAGGATGTCATATCCATTCTTAACGACTGGGAGAAAAGGCAGAACAATCAGAGCAGTAGGTAACTTGTCTAAGATCAAACCAGATAATAGCAAAGACAGGACAGAACCCAAGTGGTATCCAATCCTGGTTGCAAGTTCTTTTCTCTAAACGACCCACTCACATGCGGAAGCAAACTATTTGGGGACAGGGAGCTGGAGGACTACCAATGTGTCGTAGGGGAGCACAGCCTAGCTCCTGTACTTAACACAAAAGGCAGACTCAACCCAGCGCTGCAGAACCAGCTGACAGCTTTAAGGGCTGGGGTCCTCCCACTGGAAGCTGTCTGGGTGCGGTGTCTATGACAGTGCACCACCCAAAGGACACCCCTGAACTTCTGCTAGTCACCCTAGTCCTCCTAGTGTCAGGACCAGCATCAGAATCTAGTTCAAACTCACTGGAATGACACTTGTCCACACAACTCCCAAACACGCCGAAGATAATATAATAGCAGCCACATCGTCTGTGGCTTTAGGATCGCCTGTTCTCTTTCATAATGGCCAGGGGGACACTCAAGTTTCCCTTAATGAAGGTTACCTAAAAGTTACTTTATACTGGAGAGGCTGATGCAAAATTCATGAACAACTGTGAGAAAAGAACTTGGGTTCCAGTGAAACTGAAAACCGGCCCTCAGGCTGAGTGCTGGGCTGTCTACCACACCTGCTGCTGTGCGAGCTGGACCTGATACAACTGCTGCATGTACTGCTGGTAGTGCTGCTCCTGCAACTGGCGGATGAGAATCTGCTGCTGCTCGTAGTTCCCGGGATACTGCTGGGCTGCGTACTGCTGGAACTGCACGGCAGTCTGCGAGTTCAAAGCTGCCATTATCTGCTGCCTAAAAACAAACATATACACTAGTCTGACTGCAGGAGACCGGTAATGACAAAATACCATTGGATCTTTGAATCCTTGTTATTTATTTTGATAACTTATGATCTTCAGAAATGACTAGCTAGTAATGTAATACCAATCAGCAAATGCCCCAGGCTCAGAAGAAAGACTTAAGAAAATAAACTTGGCCCCTACTATTTTACTTAGGGTTTCCAAGGAAAATGTAGGCTGGAGAGAATAATAAACACACCATCATCGTGATCACTGCCAGCACTGCATTTGCTAACATTTAGGTGGCCTTGCCGTGTGCCAGGCAGCGTTCAAGGCACTTCACTGTATGGGCCCAGCAGTTCTCACAGCCACCCTGGGAGGCAGGCCTTCACAGGAGGAACGAAGGTGTTAGGACTTGCCTGAGTCACCCTGCTAATACACAGACGCCACTGCCGGGACTGGAGACTAGGCAGGCTGGCTCCAGCCTACACACTCTAACCATGACCCTGTAAGAGGGTGGACTGTCACCTGTAACAGTCAGCTGCCAGCCATGGCTTCTCCAGCTAAGTACATGAAAAACGGCAAGAGGCAGATGACTAGCTTAAAGATGTTACAGGTGGCCCTGGTAGGAATACATAAAGCTGGCGAAAACTTGAGGGTTCTAGTATTTAATTTAAAGCCTGCCTTAAAAAGGAATGATGAAAATAGTATCTGGGCACACTTGATCCAAAGATACTAATTTTTGTAAACTACTACAATTCTTTTTTCCCACAGAGGAACCACATGTTTAAGTTACATGAGCAATTTAACAAAGACCTCAAAGCCATTATTAATAGACAAATAACAAAGCAAAGTCTCACAAACTTCCCAATGCAACATGGCACCGGGCCCAACTCTGTACGAGCAGTACTTATAGTTTCTCTCCAAAGCAGAATGAGGCCTGGGTTGGTTTGCAGCTTTTCTGAGAACCACTCAGAAATAATGAGGAAAAATCAATAGACTCCAACATTCTGCTGTAATCCATAGGCCCTGCCACCCTATGGCCCCAGGCCTCCTTCCCACAGTGACTTACGGGTGTCAGTCCCTTCTTCAAACAGCAACAGCTTCGGAGACAGCTGCTCTTACTAAGAAACGGTTTCAGCTCCTAAGTCCTCTCCTAGAGGACACCTGACATAGGCTAAACCAACCAGTGCCCTGTCCTGGGATATGAAACTGGGTCTCTTGGATTCCAACCAGTCTCTGTCAGGTGAATGAAAACAGAAAAATACCCCAATCCAGGCTGGCCTGGCCCATTCAGGCCAAAGCTGGGAGACACAACCTGCGGAGAGCAGGAGGACTAAGACAGAGGCAGGAGAGCATGTGGACGCGGGGACAGGGGGCCAGCAAGCGACCTCAGCCCCTGTTCTGGTGCCTGGCCTGGGAGCAGAGCGCCCCCCGCCTCCTGGCAGGGTCCTGAGGCTTAGGCCGAGGCCCTCTCTGGCAATACCTCGTTGGTGCCCATGGCCTTTTGGCCAGTCACACAAATCACAGAATTATTCTAAAGCACAAAATGAGAAAGAGCGAGGTCCCAGCAAGGTGGCGGCACCCCACTTCTCCGTCTAAACGTAAGCCACACAGCAAACTTACTTCTGCTGCTCCAGCCGAAGCCGCTCTTCTTCTAGTCGCCTCCGCTCCTCTTCCTCCCGCCTGAGCCTTTCTTCTTCTTCTCGTTTGCGTTTCTCCTCCTCCTTCTGCAGACGCTCTCTTTCTTCCTCCTCACGCCGCCTGCGCTCCTCCTCCTCCTTTCTGCAAAGTACAGGACCGAGAGAATGAACTCTATACAACGAATCCTGTTTAAAAATAACAGTAAGACTTTATTTTACAGTGAAAATGGACACAACCTTTTCAAAGAAATGCATACACTTATCATACAGAGTCAACTGCCCAATATACTTGATCACAGCAAACATCATTGCTGCTGCATAGCGACAGAAAAAAGTGTCCATCACTAAAATATTACTCAAATCAAGATGAAGTACCCACGCCCTAAGGGTCCCCTCTAGTATACGCTCAAGCACCACTAGCTTTTCCCTCATATTACTTGCTGTAATTGCAGTTAAAGTTGTATGATCAACTTAGCAATACATCCGCCTTACCCATGGAAGTACATGCTTCCCCAGGGCAGGGATAGCCGACCACACGCACACCACCATACTTTCGGGGCTCAGCACAGGGCTGAAAACAAGCAGTCAACAGACTTGTAGAGAAATGAAGAACCCACTCTGAAATGCCATCCAGCCATAAAAGAAGGCTGAAACTCATAGCTAACATGTGAAAATACTGAACATGTTTGCATATATATATAAAAAAAAGCAAGTAAATAAACAGAAAAAGGTCTATAATAAAGATACACCTTAAATCTCTCAATTATTATCTGTGGAGAGGAGAGCATAAAGGTAAGATGGTAGGAAGGTTTTTAAGGATGTGCTTCATATATGGAAATAATTTACAGTGCATACATTTATGTATTACATGTCTGAAATTAAAAATAATCTTCAGGCTTTTAATTTAAGGAAGAGAAGAACACTTGGAAATCAAGATGCAGCCCTTACCCAGCTCCCCCTGCCCCAGTGAGCACAGACTCTGGCAGGAGTGGATGCCCTTCGTGCCTCAGATGGGCTCACAGTACAGGGAGGCTAAAGATGGGATAAGAGAGCAGCTTTCTGAGGAGTCTCAGAAACGACACTACTTCTTGGTCCTACCATAAGCACAGTTTAAATTACCCCACTTTTCTTCCCAAACTCCTACTAAGTAATTAAGAACACACCTGAACCTCAACAGGCGGAAATATAATAACAACACGACCCACATTTAATGTGTCACGGCTAGTACATGGGGCAAACTGCTCCACAAACCAGCGCTTAAACTGTAGGGGAGGAACTCTAGTCTTTAAATGCTTTCAAAGAAGTCTGTATGGAGTTAGTCTCATGAAAAAGTACATTTTTAAAAGAAAAAATACAATTTTATATGTTGAATAGTAACTTATATACTAAATTTATCATTAAAAAGGAACTTAAAAAGCATACTTCTTAAGATACTGCAGCTAAGCCTCATTGGTCTCACATCATTACACAATGGACTATAGCACATAAATTAAGTTTTCAGTAAAGAAACCTCATTCCATGCTTATATAAATCAAAATGCTTCCTTTGGATAAAAACAAGCTTCAAGGGCTCTGGCTGGTGGTACAGTGGAAAAGGCACTGGCCTGAGAACCCAGGGGGTTGGCTGGTTTGATTCCCAGCCAGGGCGCATGCCCAGGTTGCAAGCCAGGTCTCCAGGCAGCTCTGTAGCTGGAGGCAGGTGAAAGACAATCACGCATTGATGTTTCTCTCCCTCTCTGCCTCTCTTCCTTCCCCTCTAAGAATAAACAAAATCTTAAAATAAATAGTCAGTTATTGAAAATATAACCACTAGATAAATAAGGTACTAACGTAATTCTGCTTTGTTCATAATCCTGTCAGAGAATCCCATGAATATGCGGAGTGCACTCAGTAGCCCCCACCCCCTGGAACTGATGAACGAGCCACCTGGAAGCCAGAAGCAGTATGAGATGTCTACATAAGGCTTGGCACGCAGCATAGCTGGTAACCATGATAGGAAGTATGAATATTCTAGAAACTCAAGGGAGACAGCCGCAAAGGGTACCAGGCCTGAAGGTAAGGAGGAGAGAGTGGTTCAGTTTATGACCCTTGTTCAAACACTTGCTGTATTGACACAAAAGGAGTGCTGCTACCATGGATGGGCGGTTCCCCTTATAGGTCCAACAGACAGAGGCAGCAATCCCCTTCCCTCCTAACTCATAAACACCTGCTCACATCAGGAAGTATGAGCAATTGCCCTCAGGGGGACTCAAGAGGAGCTAGACACCTGATTGAGAACACGCCACAGAGCAAAGCATCAATGCACTGGGCTGTATAAGGATCAAGTGTTTCGTGCCCTTAGACTTCACCTTTTTTTTTCTTGCTCTTCCTTCTCTATTTTGTGCGATGCAACATATGTCGAAAAGAGATGGCAGCACCTATTCAGAAGCTTGACAAACTCCACCGTGGCATCCTCTTTAGACATGTTTCCCAGGGCTGCCCATTCTCTCCTGGAAGGAAGAACAAGAAAAGTTACCTCCTCTCTTAGCTGGAATTTGATTTCACTGAAACCTAAACGAACAATTCTCAATCATGACTAAAATGAAGAATAATTCTAGGATAAACAAAAGGCTCAGAACTTCAAGTTTCAATAATCATGTACTGATTTACTAAATTCAGTCTGCCAGGTACAATCCATACTTACTTCCTACACAACAATTTAACTGCATTATCAATAATTTCCCTACTAGCAAAAGCCTTTCTGAGTTCTGCTTTACTTACATTTTAGACTTAATTAAAATAAAAAAAAAAGTCCATGCAGTCTTTCTGTCACAGCTTTCATCTATCCCAATAAGGAACTCAATCACTACATATTTTAAATGGCTGTTTTTTATTATTAGGAAAAGTCAAATGAAGCTGTACTTATGCTCATAATCAGATGAGTAAGCATCTTCCTCAATATTTAGCCATAAACATCTCCAAGCCAATTACAGGTAAATACCTGAAGATTCCAGAAGCTGCAAGCAAAAATGTTTCAGTTCTAAGCTAATAAACCAGCTATTTACATCTTAACTAATTTATTTTGTACCATTTATAACACTATTCTTATTAAATTAATTATTCAGCAAAACACTGTTACCTCCTGTCATTCCCCAATACATCAAAGAATCCAACCTCAGGACAAGTGTCTGGATTATATGGACCCATAAGAACCTGCTTATGCAGTGCCACAAGCTTCAGTTTTTCTTCGTAAGTTGGATGAAATGCTTTGCCATCTTTTTCTGTAAGAAAGAAAACACAAAATAATTACCACTGGAAAAATACATAATTTTTAGCACTATATGTTGAAGTTTTGCCTGTGACAAATAAAAACACTATTATGGTGAGATTTTTTCCAAATATTAAATTTTAATAGACTTGGTGCTGAATTAAAAAAAAAAAAAAAGAAGAAGAAGCCAAGTACCAATATTTATGTTAAAGCTACTACAGAGAAGTTGATCCGTCAGGGTAGGGTCGGCACACGCACACACACGCACACACACACATACACGTGTACCACTAACTTCTTTTATCACATAAAAAAAAAAAATTGTTGAGCATGCTTTAAGTTTTTTTTTGTTAACTCCTCACCTGAGGACATGCTTATTGATTTTAAAGGGAGGTGAAGGAAGGGTTACAAAGCGAGAGAAACATTGACTGGTTGCCTCTTGCATGAGCCCTGAACAGGAACCAAACCCACAACCTTTGGTTTATGGGACGATGTTCCAAACAACTGAGCCACACAGGCCAAGGCTAAAAACTTTTTCTGAAAAACAATTTAGTATCAATCACTTTAAGTATGATTACACATATACTTCAAAAGGCTAGATTCACAACACCCATCCCACTGAGGCGGCAGGATGCGGCAGAGGGGCTTTGGAACTCATCTCAGGCACTGCCTAAACGTAGAACCCCTGGGCCTCTCTGATTCATTAATAAAGTAAGGAGTCCACAGTTGCTTCAGAGGTAACTGGTATTATTAACAATTATTTGGTCCTTTTCCTGCCTTCCTATTACGGTTAACCCTGACAGTTTCCAATGGGCAATTAAGAGTGAAGCCAGTTTCACCTGTAAAGACCTAAATATCAGTATTCAAATGTATGAAACACCAAAAAACAAATAACCCAATTTAAAAATGGGCAGGGGACCTGAACAGACACTTCTCCAAAGAGGACATACCAACAGCCCATAGACATACGTCACTAATTATTAAAGAAATGCAAATTAAAACCACAATAAGATATTCCCTTACACGCGTCAGAATGGCTATCATCAATAAATCAATAAACAAGTGCTGGTGAGGATGTGGAGAAAGGGAACCCTTTTGTTTGCACTGTTGGTGGGAATGCAGACTGGTGCACTGTGGAAACGCATATAGTTACCTTAAAAAATTAAAAATGAATCTACTTTATGACCCAGCAATTCCACTGCTGGGATTATATTTGAAGAAATCCAAAACACTAATTCCAAAGAACATAAGCAGCCCTATGTTCACTGCAGCATTACTTTCAATAGCTAGTATCTGGAGACAGCCCAGGTGCCCAGATAAAAGAGCTACGGCACAGTTACACGCTAGAATACTACTTGGCTGTGAAAAAGAAGGAAATCCTATCTCTTGCAACATCATAGGTGAACCTGTACATTATGGTAAGTGAAATAAGCTACTCAGAGAAAGACAAGTATCAAATGTTTTCACTTATATATGGAATCTAATGAACAAAATAAATACCTGAAATAAAATAAAGCAACATAAAGTCTAAGCAGCAGCCCTGGCTGGTGTGGCTCAGTGGACTGCGAGCCATCCTGCGAACAGAAGGGTCACCATTTGATTTCTGGTTAGGGAACATGTCTGGTTTGTGGTCCAGGTCCTTGGATACAGGTGTGTGAGAGGCCACCAGTGGACATGGCTCTCACACACCAATGTTTCCCACCCTTCCCATCTCTGTAAAAATAATAAAATCTTCATTAAAATCTAGGAAGCAGGTTCTCCACCTCCCACCTCGAAGCAGCTCCAAGCTGGCTGACAGCCACCTTGCCCACAGTGGCAGAGGTCTAGGTATTCAGAGAATATGAGTCACGGGTGCTGCAGGGCGGGGGACGCTGGGCTGGGAGGAAAAGGTAGGCCTAAAACAGAAATGAAACTGAAGGTTTCCCTAGTAAATGGTAAACAACTTCCACCCATCCTCCCCTTTCCTTCCTCATCCCTGAATGTTGGCAACTGGCTTCATACATTATTGCAGGCAGAAGATAGGTGTACTTTCATGAAAAGGTGGCCCAAAAGAAAAGACCTACACACACTGATTTGAAATACAGAGCAAAAAACAACAATGGGGGAGATAATAGAATTACAGCATCACAGTAAAAACAGAGAAAATTATCCAAGTAATAAAGAAGATAATTTCCTAGAAATGAAGGATAGTCCTGGCCACTGCAGCTCGGCTGGGTGGCTACTGTCCCACAAACCAAAAGGTCACTGGTTCAATTACTAGTCAGGGCACATGCCTGGGCTGCAGGTTTGGTCCCTAGTCAGGGCATGTGCATTGATTTGTTTTTCTCTCTCCCTTCTCCTCTCTCCAGAATCAATAAAAGAAAAAAAATATTAAAAAGAATATAAGTTTATAGACTAGACTAAAAGGACTACCAAATACTCAGCATAATCTGTTGAAAAAAAAATTTTTTAGGCAGTAACTGAGAAATTTCTGAACACTGGAAATTTAGAAGCTTAAAAACTTTTAAAAAGAAAAACAAGTCATATACACAAGATCAAGAATGAGATCTACAAAGTGGGATTGACTTTGTGAGGGAGTGGGTGGGTGGGGAAGGGGACAGAGGGGAGCAAAAAGGGGGTGGATGTAATACAACAATAATAAAATTAAATTAAAAAAAAAAAAAAGAGAATGAGATCTATAGACCTCTTAAGAGTGTGAATGTTAGCCCTAGCTGGTAGCACAGTGGATAAGGCGCCAGCCTGCAAACCCAAAGGTTGCTGGTTCGATTCCCAGCCAGGGCACATAACCAGGTTGCAAGCCAGGTCTCCAGCCAGGTCTCCAGCCAGGTCTGTAGCTGGAGGTAGGTGAAAGGCAACCATACATTGATGTTTCTCTCCCTCTCCCTCGTCCCCTCTCTATGAAAAATGATTTAAAAAAAAAGAGTGTCATTGCTGAAGGCTAGAAACCATGTAATAGTACCTTGAAATTCTAAGGGAAATGACTTTTCCTAGATTTTTACACCCAGTCAAATCAAATCAGGTGTGACGGAAAACAAATTTTGGGGAAGGCAAGGTTTCAACATTTTACTTTGCAAGTGCTCTTTTCTCAAGAAGCTACTAGTGGGTAGGCATTTCCAAAATTAAGCAACAACCCAAAACAACAAAGAAAAGGGAATCCAACAGCACAGGTAAGTGAAAGGAATGACTTCCAAGGTGACAGCTGGGTGGCAGACTCACAAGGCAGAAAGCTCAGTCTGGATCAAGAATTTAAAGACTTCTAGGAGAGATGTCTTCTTAAAAAAAGTTCACCTGAGGACAAGTAAAACAAATAATAATTGCCTCCAACTACATGAAAGACAAAGACTTTCTGTAAGAACCAAAATATAATCAAAGTACCTGTCTCAGCTATGACTACGAATGTAAACATCGGACACTGATTTAATCAATGTGGTATAAAATAGGGGGTATGGAAAGGGGAAGAAGAAAATATACACTAGAAGTTAATGAAACAGTTACAATAATGAAAAGCAGTGGTGGTGGGGGGGAGAGCCTTAGAGGTAGAAAAAAAGAAGAGAAAGGGAGGGCTATTTTAAATCTTAAAACTGATAGTGCAACTTGACTTTTTATATTGCTTTGGTTTCCATTTTGGTAAAAAGGTCAAATAAGTGAATTCATAATATACTCAATTTCAGTAATCAGGTTCAGAAGATGTCATGACATACGTGGTAGTCATAAAAATGCCACCCCGCTCAGAGACATCTCCATCCTAATCCCTGTGGAATGTTCTGTTACATGAGAAAGGGGAACCAAGGCTGCAGCGGACTGTATCCTGGACTACTCACAGGGGCCTGATGGAATCACAAGGGTCCCTATAAATGGACAAAGGGTCAGAGAGAGGTCTGAAGATGCTGTCATGCTCACTATCTTTGAAAACTGAACAAGGAGCCATAATGCCAAAGCAGGCAGGGGCCCCTAGAGGCTAGAAAAGGCAAGACGATAGATTTCTTCCTAGAGCCCAGAAGGAATATATATATGTCTGAGGACCTCCCCACCCCCAATTTTTTAACCCAGAAAGACCCATTTTTTAAAAATTTTATTTATTATTTTTAGAGAGAGGGGAAAGGAGAGAGGCAGAGAGGGAGAGAAACATCAATGTATGATTGCCTTTCACCTGCCTCCAGCCACAGACCTGGCTGGAGACCTGGTTCACAACCTGGTTATGTGCCCTGGCTGAGAATCGAACCAGCGACCTTTGGGTTCGCAGGCTGGCGCCTTATCCACTGAGCCACCAGCCAGGGCCAGAGAGACCCGTTTTGAACTCTCAACCTCATAAGACCGGAGGTGTTTTGAGTCACTAAACTCTGGTACTTGTTATAGGAGCAATAGGAAACCAATAAATACATAAAACACATTTTCCTAAGCAATTAGAAATAGCTTCTACAATAGATTATGCTACTAAATTTTTAACTATTTAAATTTATAGTTCTAATAAGACAGCACAAATAATTTCACAGCAGCACTATAACAGTGACCAAACCCAAGGGTCTAAAAGATTAAAATTAAGTCCCTTTCACCTGAAACTAATCATACAGAGAAGGTTAGTCCCACACCTCAATCGCTAGAGTAAGTTTATGGAGAAATCATATTTTCCCTTTTGTCTGGAGGTAAAGGTACAGGGATGTAACAAATTATTTCAATGCCCCACCTAGCCTTTATTGGATGAAATGAAAGCCGTAAAATATATGGGTTGGAAAATATATTAAAGACAGGTGACTAACTGCACAAACTAAGCTCCAGTAATTTGTTACTGGATATACAATATAAAAGTGATCTAAAATATAACATCAATAACCTAAAATGTGGGGGAGGAAAAAATCAAAGTATAGCATTTGTGTATGCTGTGGAAGTTATGAGCTTAAACTAGTACAACTGTAAAATATTTTATATAAGCTTCATGACAAATACATAAGTCCTGTTAGTAGTTACACACAAGGAATCAATGCACATCCACGTAGTAACTGCTAACCTGCGCTTCCTAGTGACAGCCATCCACTGTCCCAAAGCAGCCTGTCCCACCACTGAAGCTGTGATTTTTACTTCTTCACTGTGAGGTCACCTGATTTCTATCTACAGGATCTATCTGTAGTCCTCAGCATTAAACAAAACACATGAACAGATGAGACCTTAAGAAGGCCACAAGATACCCACCACATTTGCCCCAATTCTCTCCTCTGTAGGCCAAACATCCACAGTCCCTGCCCTCCCGCCTCCTAACCCCCAGCTCAGCTATTCACAAACTGTCACACAAACAAGTTATGTAACCTTCCCGGGCCTCAGTGTTGCTACCAATAAAATGGAGATACTATTAACTTCTCTTTGGGGCTCTCAGGAGGGTGGGAAAGCAGGCTCCGCAGTCCCGGTGTGGTGCTCGCAGAGCAGCTCCGGCGACCACAGGGCAGGCATCTGAGGTCCCACCCCGGGGAGGGCCTCTTCTGAATGTGCTCCATTTCGTCTTGAACCCTCAGGACCGCTGCCAACTGAAAGCGGCTTCCAGGGACTGTGTGGCCTGCCACAACAGCTTAAAATCAAACCTGTTTTCTTCATGGCCCTTATCGCACTGTTGCCTCACAGACGACATTTTGAGTAGAATCCTCCTTTTAGAAATACTAAAATTAAAACCACACCTCTCCCACACTGGGCAGGGAAAAAACACGATTAGAAAAGAAAAACAAAAACAAAAACACTATTGATAAATTCTTATACTACTCAGAAGAAAGTAGAACACAATGCAATATTACTGAGTTAATGGACATAAAGCACTGGAAACTGCCTAGCAAGTACAAAGTGTTCAATAAAAGTTGACTTCTCACCCCTATTAAATCAACACAATCCATCATAAAGTTTAGCCATCTTCAGCCACAGAACACCAATTGCTATGAGTTTATATACTTAATTTCTCACACTCCTTACAATCCTTTGAGGAAGGGAAGGCAGTTTAACTAACTGAGTGGCAGAACCAGGGAAAAGGGCCCTAGGTACTGCCGACTCCAGAGCTTCCCTCCTGGACCCTGGGCCACAGTAGCTCTCCTTTCAGTTAACTGACAAGAGCAAACCAGGGTGTGCGCCTTAGTGAGACTTCATCACCTGTACACCTATGGTTTGCATATTTTCTGCATGCCTGATAAATGTAAATGAAGGGGAGACCTCAGGCAAATGTTAAAATCATTTACATTGAAGACACACACACACATATCCTGAATAGTCTTCAAAGGAAAACTTTCGTTCAGCTCAAATTTAATATAAACTAGCAGACTAAAAAATCAGATGTTAGAAGCATTACTATTGTTAGTAGCTGTAATTTTTTCTTACAACTGTCTCCTAGGTCTGTACATCCTCCTAAGCTAGTATACACTATGTCTCAAGAGAAAAACAAGCAAAGAAGGGAAAAAATAAACTCAAAATTTAATAGACATTCGATGGTACCTATTAAACTTGAAATTACCTCAGGCTGCCACTTAAGTCAGGGAAGCACTCTCTAGTTATGTATGTTACCGCAGTACAGTATTTTAAAAACATTAACAGGGCTATCTATAAAAGTTCTTGCAGATGTTGCGTTTAAGGAAGGTAAAAGGAAATGGAACCATTTCAGCACAATCATGGTGACGTCGTTGCTATCAGTAACGTAACAAGTGAAATCAACAGCAATGCTAGCAGAAATGCATGAACAATTCCACATTCAGTTTAGAAACTGAGTCCAACACTGAAGTTCCTCCAGTTTTAACTAGTTTCCTGTTATATATCATACCCTCAAAAATACTCCCCCCACCATCTGTCTACTGCAAAGGCCAGAAATAACGATCAGTCCAGTAATGGGCACCCAACTCCTAAGACCCAGGTTATGGTTCTTCTAATGTCATATCCCACTCAGAGGAACCATCCCTCCTGGGACAAATGCCTGATTCTGCTGATACATGTAAGATGCATCTGGGACAGCTCATTATACCACAGAATAAGAACACTAAGGAAGATGACAGTCGTGTTAAAGAAACTTAGGAGCTAATTTGAAAAGGTTCCCACTTTCTAAAGATTCTACCATTTGAGCATCATTAATAGTAGCTAAAACAAAAATCAAATGTTTAAAGCATGAGTACATAATGACATTAAAAAAACTGTCACCTTTTGAGGATGTTAGGTCACTCATTATTTTGGAAACTAATAAATAAAGGGAAAGAAGCACTTTTTTTCCTATTTGAACTGTACCCCAAACCACATAGTATACAAAGAAGAGTATTTCAGTGAAGGAAAGACAATTAAAATATCACCATCTTTCAATCTCCAATGAAATCAGAATATGTCCATTTTTCATTTATAAGAGTAGAAAACAATCATTAGGTTAGCTAAATGCAGACCCCCCCAACAGGTCCACTAAAAAGGGATTTAGCATACAGTATTTTTTTTTTTAACATTTTAAAAATATTTTATTTATTATTTTCAGAGAAAAGGGCAGGGAGTGAGGAAGAAAGGGAGAGAAGCATCAATGTATGGTTGCCTTTCACTTGCCTCCAGCTAAGGACCTGGTTGGAGACCTGGTTATGTGCCCTGGCTGGGAATCAAACCAATGACCTTTGGGTTCGCAGGCTGCTGCCAATCTACTGAGCCACCAGCCAGGGCAGCATGCAGCATTTTTGATGGGCACACTTACTTCAGTTCTTTGGAGCCCCTCCCCCCCCCTCAATACACACACACACACACACACACACACACACTATAATGAATATTTCAAACCTAAGAGAAATATTATGGATCAATTCAGGAGATGCTTCTTTCACGCTTTACTTTTCCAGATATCTGAAGTGATACTCAACAAAGTGATCTTGTGTAGAAAAACACAATGGATCTTTCCATTTGCCCTTAATGTTTTCCAGTAAATATGTTAAAGACGTTCCAAGATGTGATAAGGCAGAAAGTTTAAAACACCTTCCTTTGAACATCACCAGGGCCCAGGGTCCCCAGGTGCTGTTCCTCTCCCATTGGGCCAGAGCTGTCCTGGGAACCAGGCAGGCTCCCAGTTCAGAGACGGGGTAACACCCTCACTGACAGCTTGTGGAGGACTAAACAAAATTGTGTCCATACAGCCCTCAAAACAGTACCTGGCTTTTAGAGAACATTGCTTAGTAACTGGTGGCAGTAACTACTCTGAAATTTTAAACACGCCCATCTACCAGCTTAATGTGATGAGGTAATAACATGTTAGAGAAGGAGAAAGTCACCCTAGAAACTCTGAAAGCCAATACGACTCCCCAACTTAACATCATCCACAGAGCACGAAGGCTACAATAAAGCCAACCAACTTAGTACTCAATCCAGAGGTAAGAAAACCAACTTAATCTTGCCAAACTAGAACTGGACAACTTTGTTCCTCACTGAGGACTCACAAAAAGACTTCTCACAATGGCCTCCAGACTGCCCACCCCCAGACCTGCCAGCTTCCCCACTGCTGGCTCTTTGCCCCCAGCCCCCCCCGCCCCCAGTGGCCAGGCTCCCTGGATCTTCCACTCCTAATGCAGTTGTCGTTGGGTCCTGAACTCCTGCCTCCTCTGGCCTCTAAATTCCTCAACTGCAGAAAGGAATGTAAAATTCATTTCTAGCGGTAACCTAATATGAAACTTGATGCGTAATACTCGTCTGAAGTTTAACTTAAATTTACTTGTTATTTCCTCTATTATTTTATATCTACCGTAAGATTAAAGGCTAGGTAGCTGACATAATGAGTTCAATCACTGGCCTATGATCACTGTGACAGGAATGGAATAAGGAACAGGGTTCCTGATCCCCCATCCAAGTTATTTCCAATGGAAAAATATATCCATGCTTTCAAGATTCAAATTTATTCCACAGTGGAAAATAAAATGTAATGTCAGTTCTAATTCTTGTGAAACCCTAGTACAAAACCTCAAAATAGTGATGTATTTGAAGTCCTTACAAGGCTGATAAAAAAGCCAAATACCCCTGGCTGGTAGCACAGTGGATAAGGTGCCGGCCTGTGAACCCAAAGGTCGCAGGTTCGATTCCCCAGCCAGGGCACATAACAAGGTTGCAAACCAGGTCTCCAGTCAGGTCTGTGGCTGGAGGCAGGTGAAACGCAACCATACATTGATGTCTCTCTCCCTCTCTGCCTCTCTCCCTTCCCCTCCTTCTAAAAATAATGAAATACAATCTTAAAAAAAAAAAAAAAAAGCCAACTACTACCCTGGAAAAATTTACACATTAAAACAAAGTCAGCAACATGTTACTCTGCTTCCCATAACTATTCTGCTTTCAGATTCCTCTTTCCCCTTCTCCAGTTAGACATCTCCTATACTAACAGGCTCTTCACTTATATGCAATTATCCATGTAGAAAGGCAGCTTTTCTTTTTAATAAAAATTTTATTCATTATTTTTAGAGAGAAGGGTGGCAAGGGGTAGGAAGAAAGGGAGAGAAGCATCAATGTATGGTTATCTTTCACCTGCCTCCAGCTGGGGACCTGGCTGGAGACCTGGCCTGCAACCTGGTTATGTGCCCTGACTGAGGTTCCCAGGCTAGCCCCTATCCACTGAGCCACACCAACCAGGGCAAAAGGCAGCTTTTGTGTGCTACACTGCTATTTCTCTCTCTCTCTCTTTTTTTTTTTTTTCTGCTTTGAAAGCCTAACTTAGAAAGTGAATGAACCATACCTATCAATGTAGCTTTTTCCTCTAAGGTGACTGATAACTAGACCCTCAAATGACAGGTTCCCCAGAGTCCTACCACTCAGCAAAATATTAAGTTTGGACCACTAAATCTTACATTTAAAGCACTAAATTTCATTTAATCCAGCTCCAAATATATAAATGGGTAGAAAAAGAATCTGGAAAAGTTAATTGTCTAGGCATTTAAATGGAATCTAAGGCTTCCTGATTCCAAAGCAAAATTTACTGCGCATCATAGTGTTTTAATCTTTCAAAGGTATCTGCTTCTTTTTTCAAATAAGACAGGATTAGAAAATGAATTACCCATTTTTTAACTCACGTAGCAAAAGCTAGAATTAGAAATTGGTTCTTTTCTATTCTTACATACTTCTGCTATAATATAATACACTTTAAACTTTTTGAATCTGGAAAAGTAAGTTCTAAGAATAAAAATTTAAGGTAAAATGTAGTTATAATTGGACAGAAGCCACCAGAATTTTATGTAAGTGATAATATATCATCACTACAGGTAACACTAAATTCAAGGGTCAAGGACCCAAAACCCACTAGCCATTTCCACTTCCCCAAGCTAGGTAGGATACAGGGCAAGACTCATTGTGCAATGATGATGAGTGTTTCAAGAGTAAATTTTTTAACACAAAGTGCAATGAATGCAGAATAATAAACTTCTGGAAAGTTTATGAGACTTTTATTATTAGTCTTCACAATTAAAGTATTTTGAGAAAAAGCAAATAACTCTTGCATGCATCACTACATTGAACTACTCAACCTCATCTAGTAAAATATGTTTTTCAAAAGGTACTCCCTCTGGTTAAAAGTGTCATAAATATGTTGTTCTGGAATCTACAAGGAACCTAGCAACCACTTTTATTTTTTACAAGACTTTATTAATTGTCAGAGAGGGGAAGGAAGAGAGGGAGAGAAAACATCAACGTGTGGTTGCCTCTCATGTGACCCCAAATGGGGATTGGCCCACAATCCAGACATGTGCCCTGACTGGGAATCAAACCAGCCACCCTTTGGTTCTCAGGCCAGGGCTCAATCCACAGAGCCACACCCACCAGGGCAGCAACCACTGTTTTAAGAAAATTTCTTTCCTAATTTACTTTTTAAGTAAATTTTTTTATTTCATTTTTTAAAAAGATTTTATTCATTATTTTTAGAGAGAACGGGGTGGAGGGAGGAAGAAAGGGAGAGAAACATCAATGTATGGTTGCCTTTCATCTAGCTCCAGCTGGGGACCTGGCTGGAGACCTGGCTTGCAACCTGGTTTTGTGACTGGGAGTCGAATCAGCGACCCTTGGATTCATAGGTCAGGGCCTATGCCCTGAGCCATCAGCCAGGGCTTAAAGTTGCATTTGCTGATGTTTCTCTTTGCCCACCCGGCCCACATGATCTAAATATCTGTAAAGATCAAACTAACGGCCCTCTCATCACTCTTTCCCACTGACAAGATCATATGGTTGGTATCACCACCCTTTGACCAGTGAATCACCCAATTAAACCACAATCTTGCTCTCTGGCAAGAGGCACTTTACAATTAATTCTGCAAGAAGCTCACAGAACACTTTTAAAACTTACTCTGAGAATTCACTCTCGGCAATTCCTTACAAAGTAAAATTTTAACCTTCTAGAAGCTCCTAGAACATAGTGGGTCCGCCTTTAGAGTTGGCCAAGCCCTAGGGGGTGTGCTAGCTCAATACTTCCTCTTCTCTGCCACATCACTGCTGCTTAGTGGTCAAATCCTACTGGAGTGCACGGTTCTCCAGACTGAAAAGAGTATGCAGGAATCTGTGGAAAGATTTCTTCCACTACGGGAAAAGGGTAAAAACCAGTGGGGTGTGATGCACCAAGCTATAGGAAACATCAAAAGGAATGCAACAGTTTAGCAAAATATATCAAAGCCCTGGCTGGTGGCACAGTGGCTGGAGGTGCCGGCCTGCGAACACAAAGGTCGTTGGTTGGATTCCCCCGCCAGTGCACATAACTAGGTTGCAAGCCAGGTCTCCGGCCAGGTCTTTAGCTGGAGGCAGGTGAAAGGCAACCATACATTGATGTCTCTCTCCTTCCCCCTCTCCCTAACAATAATAAATAAAATCTTGAAAGAAAAAAAAAAAACCAAAACATCCAGAACGGGATCCTCTGGGGGGGAGAGGGCTCATTCTTCCATCCCAGCTCACGGAAACCCTAGAAGCTGAATCAGGTAAAATGCCCCAGTAACCTCAGGGGGGCGGACCTCGGACGACTAAACCAACGTTCCAGGCCCCTCAAGGGTGTGACCCAGACCCAGTGGCCAAGCTGGTATTGACAAACTTCGGCTCCACCCAAGGACGGAGCCCTGCTCGGGCGGCCGCGGCCGGGTGAGGTTAAGACTGGCCCAGTCGCCCTGGGGGCCGCAGCCCCGGCCGGTCTCCCGCGGGGCAGGGGCGGCGGGGCGGGGCCGGTCCCGCTCACCTTTGAAGAAGCGCAGCGCCAGGCCGTACAGCTCCTCCAGGCCGAAGCCCCAGCGCTGCTCCAGCCACCGCGCCTCCTCCGCCGCGCCCCCAGCCGCCGCCTCCCCGGGTTCCGGCTGCTTCCCGGCGGCGCCCGGGCCCCGGTCGGCCCCAGGAGGCGAGGGCGGCGGCAGCGGCGGCGGCAGCAGCGGGGCGCCCTCTGCACCGGGCCGCTCCTCTGGGTCCGGGCTTAGCGTGAGGCCATCGACGGAGACCTCGAGCCGCTCCGCGTTCAGCACCGCCGCCATCTCCGGCTGCAGCGCCTCCTCGGCAGGGACAGGCGGCGGCCACGTATCGACTTCCTGCTGACCCCTGACCCCCACTGACTGACACCGGAACTTCCGGTGCTGAGAGGGCTGCAATGCTCCTCTACAGTGGCCGAATCCTGGTGCCCCGCCCCTCGGGCACCGATTGTCCCGCTGCCTCCGCAACCGCGCGCCACGCCCCCTAAGCTCGGAGGGTCGGGGAGGCTGTGCGAGAGCTCCGGCTCCGTCCCCTCCTACCCGGGTTCTTCCCGGGGTGGATGCGGGCATCGGTGTCCGGCTTGGCAGGGCGGCGGCAGGCAGCCCTGTGCAGGGACGGTGACTGTCCAGGCAAGCGCCCTACCCCCCAGGAAGGAACCCTTCTCCTCTGCAGGGAGTTTGGCTGGCAGAGCTCTTACCCACCACAGTATTAATATGGCCTTCGCAGCAACTCAGGAAATTCAGGGCAAATGCCAATTTTTTAAAAAAGGAAACCGGGGAAGCCGCGAAATTCGGTGGCTTCACTGAGGTTGTAAACTGGCAGATCGTGGATTTGCAGGAACGAAGCTGCCTGGGTTGCGGGTTAGGTCCCGGGTTGGAGTGCCTAGGGGAGGCAGCCGGTAGTTATTTATTCTCGCATGTACATAAACTCTGTCTTTTTCTCCCTCCCTTCCCCACTCTAAAAATAAATAATATCTTTAAGAAAATACAAGGCAGCCCTGCCTGGTGGCACAGTGGATAAGGAAACGTCCTGCAAACCCGAAGGTCGCTGGTTCGATTCCCAGCCAGGGCAACATAACCAGGTTGGAAGCCAGGTCTCCAGCCAGGTCTGTGGCTGGAGGCAGGTGAAAGGCAATCATATGTGGATGTCTCTCTCCCTCTCTGCCTCTCTCCCTTCCTTTCTCTCTGGAAATAATAAATAAAATCTTTTTTTTTTTTTAATTACAAGCCAAAAGTTAGGAAAGTGAATATTTAAAATGAGAAAGAAATCACAGATGACACTTTGAAAAGTTAACAGAACCCACAAACATCACACACAAAAAGCATAGCATCTTTATCAACTGCCTGACTCACTTCTACAGGGCACTCAAAAGTGCAGAAACATCATTATTTCATTTACTTTTTTAAAGATTAATGCCCGCGGTGACATTATATGCATACGCACCTGTGCTTTAAGATTTAAGGGCACCATTTTATGATCATTTCCCCCACATTTCTCGGTTGCATACTTTCGTTTACCTTCTTCTATGACAATTATTTTGTAATATTTTCTATAAAGAAAATAGATTTTTTTAGCATGGTTCTGAAAATTACTTTTCTTATTTGTAATTGTTTATAGGTTTCAGCTTCATAACTACAGCTTTAATGACAATTTTTTGTGTGGTTTTTACTGGATCTCTAGCATTTATCTGGACAAGATTTGTTTGCTACCTTAAGAGGGGATCTGATCTAATAAAATGAATAAAACATGTGACTTCACCTATAGACAGACTCACTGTGGTTACTACAAGCTGATGTCCCATAAATGGAGGAATTCTCATATATTGCAGTTAACATGATTCATATAAAAATAAAAATAAGTGGTGCATTTATAATTGAATATATGATATTACAAGGTAGCTTACTCATAAGTGAAAATCTCCATTTTAAGTTAGGCTTTTTAGATTCGGCATTGAGGGGACTCATCCTTCACCTATAATTTTTTACTTCTGAGGGTTGGGAGGATTTTCGATGGACTAATTTTCCCTTCCTTTCAAATGCTGTTTCTCCTCTACTACCCATGTGTTTCCTGTGCCAGGCATCACAGAGCCCCTTTGCCCTCTGGCCCTGCACTTTTGTGACATGGTGCTGGCTCAGTTGGCATTAATGGGCAGTAGGTGTATTCCAGAAAGCCAGTGCTACACCCACGGTGAGCAATCATTTAACAGTATGCGGAAATGACGGCAAACCACATAAATGCATGCCAACAACTCAAATTAAATGTATCCCTAATTCAATCACCATCCCTTTAGCTGATCCCAAAACAGCCCTTGAACATTCCTCTACCACCTCATGTCCAGGGTGAGATGGAAGGAAGTCTTAAATATCTTACTTTAGAAACTTTTACAGAAACATTTGACCAGGTGACTATACTGCTAGGGTTCCACTAAGGGCCTTGGATAGGGCCTGTGTATGTGAGGGGTCCTGAAGCTTAAGCTTGATCAATTTACAGTATCCTGTTTCTAGTTTTATGGGACTCAAAACTAATCCTATTACTCCAAGGCAGGTGACTTTCTTCCACATAACTTGAACCTTTAGATTTAGCTTTAATTAGTTTAAAAATATGCATATTACGGCCCTGGCTGGTGGCACAGTGCATAAGGAGCTGGCCTATGAACCCAAATATCACTGGTTTGATACCCAGCCTGGGCACATAACCAGGTTGCAAGCCAGGTCTCCAGTCAGATCTGTAGCTGGAGGAAGGTGAAAGGCAACCATACATTGATGTCTCTCTCCCTCTCTGCCTCTCTCTAAAAATAATAAAATCTTAAAAAATAAAAGTAAATAAAATAAATAAAAATTTAAATATGCACAGTACAAGACCTAACCTACAAGGAGTTTTATTTATGACTCCTCAGTGTTCTACCTTTAGTATTCAATAACTTCTGAGGGTGATAATGAGATGGGAAAATACAATACTTCATGGAATTATAGATATACTTTTCCAAGTTTCCTGCTTAAGCATTTATTTTGTAATCAGAAAAAGGCATTTTTAAAAACAGTATACCTGGCTGGTGGCACAGTGGATATGGTACTGACCTGCAAACCCAAAGGTCGCTGATTTGATTCCCAGCCAGGGCACATAATCAGGTTGCAAGCCAGGTCTCTAGCCAGGTCTGTAGCTGGAGGCAGGTGGAAGGCAGCCATACATTAATGTTTCTCTCCCTCTCTGCTTCTCTCCCTTCCCCTCTCTCTGGAAATAATAAATAAAATCTTTTAAAAGTATATAAAATAAAATAAAATAAAAACAGTATAAATATTGAAAGTTATAGAACACACTCAGAAAGATGGACAGGTAAGTTAGGATAAACCAATCACGATTGGCATTTTTTATGCTTATGGAATTTAATATATCAAATGCTATTTAAAAAAATATTTTATTTACTTAATTTAGAGAGGGGGAAGGGAGTGATAAAGAGAGGGAGAGAACTAGCAGTGTGAGAGAGAAATATCAATCACCCCAACCAGATACCAAACCTGCAACCCAGGCATGTGCCTTGACCTGGAATTGAACCAGTGGCCTTTCACTCTGCAGGATGACACTCAACCAACTGAGCTGCATCCAGTTGGAACACATTTTGACTACTCTTTAAAAATTTGCTCACCCTCTAGATCAACCATTTAAACCTTCTAATCAAGAAATGTCCATAGGGAGTTGCTCTTAGTTACCTAAAAAATATTAGGGGACATAATTTCCCTTTAATGACTCTTTGTGGGAATGATCTTCAGTCACTCACTATATGAAAATCACCTGAGGGTTTTGTTAAATTGCAGATTCTGACTCAGAAAGGAGTCAAAAGGTAGGCCTGAAAATGTATTTCTTAAAGGTGTTTTTATTTTATTATTATTTTTTAAAGATTTTATTTATTATTTTTACAGAGAGAGGAAGGGAGGGAGGCAGAGAGGGAGAGAGACATCAATATATGGTTGCCTTTCACCTGCCCCCAGCTGCAGATCTGGCTGGAGACCTGGCTTGCAACTTGGTAGCAGATGCAACTTTAAAAGTGGTACAGCCCTGGCTGGATTGAGCACCAGTCTTTGAACCAAAGGGTCACTGGTTCGATTCCCAGACAGGGCACATACCTGGGTTGCAGGCCAGGTCTCCAGCCAGGTCCCCAGCTGGAGCAAGTGAAAGGCAGTCATACAGTTATGTTTCTCTCCCTCCCTCTTTCCCTTTCTTTCTAAAAATAATACAATCTTTAAAAAAAATTTTTTTCAAAAAGTGGTACAAGATAGATAGGAGTAAGTTAAGAATAATATAGGAAAGGGTGAAATCAGAGAATTTATATGCACGACCCATGAATATGAACTAAGGGGTGTGGGATTGTGGGAGGAAAGAGGGGTCCTGGGTGGAGGGAGCAAAGGGAAAAAATGGGGGCAACTGTAACAGCACAATCAATAAAATATACTTTAAAAAAAAAAAAGAAAACCGGCCCTGGCTGGTGGCACAGTGGACAAAGTGCTGGCCTGCGAACCCAAAAGTCGCTGGTTCGATTCCCAGCCAGGGCACAGAACCAGGTTGCAAGCCAGGTCTCCAGCCAGGTCAGTGGCTGGAGGCTGGTGAAAAGCAACCATACATTGATGTCTCTCTCCCTCTCTGTCTCTCTCCCTTCCCCTCTCTCTAAAAATAATAAATAGAATCTTAAAAAAAAAAAAAAAAAGAAAGAAAGAAAACCTGATAACCACCTGGTTTACATTTGCTCAGTTACTATAAATGCTGTGTGGTGAACAGTTTCATAAACTATAGGCTTTTTAGTAATTAGTTTTGTTACATAGCTTACAGATGCCTCAAATATACTTTGCATGTGAGTTTCTTTTTGTTCCTGTAACAAGTACAAATGTAAATAGAAGAGGAGGTGGAAGAGGGTATAGGGGAAATAAATGGTAATGGAAAAAACACAATAAAAAATAAAATAAAAATGCAAATGAAAGAATATATTAAAAAAGTACACTTTGCAAGCTGTTGTGGACTCATACTTTGTCAGAATTCTTGACTTTTTTTTTCATGTCCATATATGACAGTGTCTAGAAATTCGTTATAAAATCATTTGAAAAACTATTAAGTAATGTATTTCTTTAAAAGCCTAAAACTTAATTTTTGTTATAAAATATTGTAAAACGTGGTCTCAAACTTTTAAGTATGCTTTAAATTGTTAGTTGTTGATCTTGTATATAAACACTAAATTCTGTCACCTCTTGTCATTTTCTTTTATTCATTTTAATGTTTTTTCCTTATGTGTATTACAAAATATGTATTTTATGATATTTTATCTAAACAAATACCTGCAAATGGAACAACAAAAAAAAAGTTGGCCTCTACAATGTTTTAAATCTGAATTGGTTGCCAGTATTTTATTTTATTTTTGTTTTTAAAGATTTTATTTATTACTTTTAGAGAGAGGGGAAGGGAAAGAGGCAGAGAGGGACAGAGACATCAATGTATGGTTTCACCTGCCTCCGGCTAAGGACCTGGCTGGAGACCTGGCTTGCAACCTGGTTATGTGCCCTGGCTGGGGAATTGAACCAATAACCTTCAGGTTTGCAGGCCAGCGCCTTATCCACTGTGCTACCAGCCAGGGTTGCCAGCATTTTAAAAGCAGAAATTTTAGTATAAAACCATCCAGATGTCCGAATTACCTTTTAAAACAGAAATTTGATGACACTGGGTGGGGCACTGGTGTGAGACCACAGTGACATGGAGCTAAGTAGAGGCTGTCTCCTTGAGGAGGGACCTGGGCTCTCAAGTTCGTGACAGTCCCCCCCAGCCCATAGCATTGTCCTTGCTATGGATCAGGGGCCTGTATCTGGTGCTATTGATTTGTTTACCAGTCTATTTATATTGCAACCTGCCTGGCCATTGTAGATATTAATATTTCTAATTCCCTGATGCAGAAGGAGAATGGCATACTGCCCAGAAGGTCTAGGGATAATTTTGATTGCTTGCTATGCTTGAAGATTGCGGAAACCTATTCTAGGCAGAAGGAACATCTTTTGCTTTTGCCTTGGTTTGGTTAGCCTTGACCAAAGCAGGTTCTTTTGGGGGAGGTGTGACAGGAGAGGAGCCTGAAGAAGCAGAGGGGCCCGCTGTGCAGTGCGGGCGGGTAGGTCAGAGACTGCACGGAGTGGCAGGAATAACTGGGCAGCAGTGACAGGGGACTGGAGCAGAGGGTGATGGTAGAGAGCTGCTGTTAGCCCAGGTACGGACGACGAGACCCTGAAGAGCAGCAGTGTTGCCACGTGACAAGGAAGAGGGAGATTCCACAGAGATGGGCGCCTGAGCCCATAGAGCCAACCAGAGCAGGTCAGGGAAAGGGGTGCATGTCACTTTTTTTTTTTTTAAGGTTTTAGTCATTATTTTCCAAGAGAAGGGCAGGGAGAGAAGAAGAAGAAAGGGAGAGAGACATCAATGCATGGTTGCCTCCCACCTGCCACCAGCTACAGACCTGGCTGGAGACCCCTCAACCAGGTCATGTGCCCTGGCTGGGAATCGAACCAGCGACCATTAGGGTTTGCAGGCCGGCGCCTATCCACTGAGCCACCAGCCAGGGCTGCATCTGTCACCTTTTAGCTCATGTGACCTTAGGCCCATTTTCTGGACTTCTCTTCATCTGTAGAAAGTAGGAATTGCTTCTACCTGGGTTCCAACGCAAGATGTTGGTTGGCCTAAATTAACATATCTGTGGAAGTGCTTTAGAAACTACAAAATATTACCTGAACAGATAAGATTCGTATAGTTGCCATTAACTATTCCTTTCTAGCCTCTCCCTCCACCTAGAAATCCCCCTCTAAAGATGCGAAACTCCGACACCAGGGCAGGGCTTAGAAGTCAGAGCTCTTTATCGCCACCCGCTGGCCGGAGGCGTTAGCGCTGCCTGAGATGGGCCCAATGCAGGCCAGGCGCTCCTGGGACAGACTGTCACACTTGCATCCGCGGCTTTGTGGCCACCTGCTGGGTGGGGAGAGAGGGATGGGGACAACCGCCTTGGAGCAGCAGAGCCCGGACAAAAGCTGAAGCTCTGGGCGCGTCTGCCCCGGGCACGACACTGTGCATAATGAAACTTCTCTAAATGATGGATATTAAAAACAAAATTCAAGCCCTGGCTGGTGGTTCAGTGGATAGGCACAGGCCTGCAAACCTAAAGGTCACTGGTTCAAATCCCCAGCCAGGGCACATAACCAGGTCTCCAGCCAGGTCTCCAGCCAGGTCCCCAGCTTGAGGCAGGTGAAAGGCAACCAACCATACATTGATGTTTCCCTTTCTTCCTCCCCTTGACCTTCTCTCTAAAAATAATGAATAAAATCTTTTTTTTTATTCAATTAACTGTGCTAGAAGAAAGGCTTAATTATCTTTCCATTCTCTCAATAGAAAATTAAATTATTAGCCCTGACTAATGTGGCTCAGTGGATTGAGTGCCAGCCTGTGACCCCAAGGGTCACTGATTGGATTCCCCGTCAGGGCGCATACCCAGGTTGCAAGCCAGGTCTCCAGCCAGGTCCCCATTTGGAGGCGAGTTAAGGGCCACCATACCTTCTTGATGTTTCTTCCCATTTCCTCCTCCCTCCCTTCCCCTCTCTCTAAAAATAATGAATAGAATCTTTTTGGAAAGAAAAAAAAGAAAAGAAAATCATTAAACTGGTATCATATGGAGACCAAAGAATATGCAGCCAAAAAATATAGGAAGAAAAATAAACAGACATGTCAGTAAGTCAGATAATAATGAGTTGTTATTATTACTATCTTTTGAGTTTTTGTCATACTAGTCAGCTTTTTCTTTTTAACATTTGTGATTCATTGAGGTTTTCTCATTCTAAATAAACATTCTGTTTTTGTACCTAATTTTCTATTCTTTTTCTTAAAGAACTGCCCCCCCCCCCCCCATAATTCAATAAGCTTCAGGATCCACAAATTCTCGATGTGCCCTCGCTTGGGAGGGTATACTCCAGGACTGCTCTTGAAGGAGCACAGAGCTAAAACCAGGGAGACACAACTTCCGGAATGGCTCTGTCACTCACTGGTCCTGTGGCTCTGCGCCAGCCTGTGATTTCCTCCACTCACTCAGTATAGCACAGCTTTCCTAAGCCCACACATGTGCCTGCGCTCCCTGGTAGCCAAGCTGAAGACTGACCAAGGTGTCCTGGAGGGTCCTGGCTGTGGCTTAGGAGTGCTGTCTTCCATTTCCATACTCGGTGGTGCACTTGAGCCTTGAGTTATTCTCTAGAAAAGCAAGAACACACGGGAAAACTGACTTGTGCAAACAAATAGGAAGCATGGAAACTGGACCCCCAAGTGCTGATGGGGTAACTAGAAAGGGGTGATACAATTGCTTGGTGCAGTTTGGGAAGACTTCCTGGAGTAGGGATATTTTTGAGCCTTAGTAAAATCAGAAAGCAACAAGACAAAGAAATGCAGCTAAATGGAAAGGGGAGGAAAGAAGGCTGTCAAAGAGACATTGAGGGCTCTCCTGACCTATCCAATGACTCTCGAGAGGAGGGGTGCTTCTCCGGAATTAGGGGGCTCGCCTAATCCTCAGCTATGCTGGAGGGTCTGCCCAGTCCCTGACACACAGGGAATGCCCACTCCACGTTGCCTGAATAACTGAAAGAGCATGCAGATTTCACAGCAATATGAGGGGGTAACTTACACCTTTTGGGATTTTTCTCCCTGGTCTGTTTGAAACGACAAGCCTTGCTGCAAATCTGTTTTGACAGAATTTCAGTGCATCAGTCAATCAATTGTGTGATCAGTATGTGTGATCTTCTGTTTCTGTTTTAAATATTCTGTGGTTCTTCTCAGTTCCCAAAGATGTCTTTTCCTGTGATAAGAGGTATAAAGCCACTTATCTTATCAGTCAGCTGAGACTCAGGCATTACCTTGGTCTCAGAAAAATCCTCCATGACTGTTTACATTAACAATTGTATTTCAACATAGTGGGGACTGTGGCTTCTGTGCCCCACCAGCTGAGTTGATTCGCGCCATGTACCAATTCCTCTTCACTATAAATATAACTTGGGGGATGGGTGGTAATAAATAACTGGTGTCAAGAGAAATGCAGTAAGAAGGTGGGAGCAAGATAGATAAGGTGGGTGTGTGTATATATATATAAGGGAATAAAAGTATAATGCTTGGAACTAGATTCTAATCAACATTTTTCACCTGGATGAAAACAATCTTGTCATTGAAAAGAAAATTCTTGCGTGTGTGTGTGTGTGTGTGTGTGTGTATTGGGCAGGGTGTGCGAGTGTACCAGATGACCAGGACCTATCACAGGGGGGAACCAGAAACCCAGTGCAGCAGAACGTGTTGTCCTTTCGTTTTACTTGCTACGCATAACAAGAACCTAATGTTTTTACTTTGGTGTTGAGTCTGTGTGTATATGCCATGGTAACGCTGGCCTGGCCAGCTCCCAAATACACAGACTCTAGTAAAACAAAATCCTTGTCTCTCTTTTAAGGTAACAAAGAGAGATCTTTCTCTGTGAAATGAAAAAGAAAGCTCCATAAATGTCAGCTATTTTATTATTACTATTTTTATTTATTTATTTTCAATATTTTATTTATTATTTCCAGAAAGAGAGGAAGGGAGAGAGGCAGAGAGGGAGAGAAATAGAAACATCAATGTATGGTTGCCTTTAACCTGCCTCCAGCCAGGGATCTGGCTGGAGACCTGGCTTGCAACCTGGTTATGTGCCCTGGCTGGGGAATTGAACCAGCAACCTTTGGGTTCGCAGGTTGGCACTTTATCCACTGTGCTACCAGCCAGGGCTATTATTACTATTTTTATAGTTTTTATAAAAGCCTTCCAGAGTCCTGAGTCAGCAAGGAGGTAAAGAAAATCTTGTCACTGGCCTGGCTGGTGTGGCTCAGTGGGTTGAGCCCTGGCCTGTGAACTAGAGAGTTGCAGGTTTGATTCCCACTCTGGGCACATGCCTGGGTTGCAGGCCAGGTCCCCAGTTGGGGGTGCATGAGAGACAACCACACATTGATGTTTCTCTTCCTCTCTTCCTTCCTTCGCTCTAAAGATAAATAAAATTTAAAAAAACAAAGAAAGATGGCCCTGGCTGGTGGCACAGTGGATAAGATAAGATGCTGCCCTACAAACCCAAAGGTCGCTGGTTCAATTCCCTAGTCAGGGCACATAACTAGGATGCAAGCCAGGTCTCCAGTCAGGTCCATGGGTGGAGGCAGGTGAAAGGCAACCATGCATTGATGTCTCCCTCCCTCTGCCTCTCTCCCTTTCCCACTCTCTAAAAATAATAAAATCTTTTTTAAAAATTAAATTAAATTTTTAAAAAATGAAAAGAAAGAAAGAAAGAAGTACGACAGCTGTTATGGTGCAAACCTGCTATCTTCTCAGATCGCCAACCATCTGAATAAAATGCCCAAAAGATTTAAACAAAGAAAGGAAACCTTGTCACCAAACCTCCAAAGACAGAGTGACAAAGCCCAGCTCCTCCCCCACACCTGAGCTGCTATAGGTAAAGCCTATACATGTTTATTGTATTGCTAGAAAATTTTGTCAACATGGATTAATATGAAGAAAAAATAATCATGGGGAACTCTGTCCCCTAGAAAGTCCCTGGGAACCCAGGTTCCACTAAGGGTCTCAGTGTCACTTCCTAGTGGTGAGCCCTTGTGACCCAGGCCAACAGAGGCTGCTTTTTGAGAAATAAATGCACCTTCCCAGGCCTCCTGGCTTTGCCTTGGCCGGCCAGGTGAGGACAAGATTTGAGTTCAGTCTCTTGTCGAGGACTGCTCAGAGTCCCTCAGAAGGGTACCAAGGTACACAGGAGTGTTGGTTACAATAGTGCTTATAATAGAAAAATCAAGCAGTTTAGTCAAGGAACTAGTGTGGAAGAACCATAGACATGGACAAGTGGAATTAACTTCGTGGGGGAGTGGGTGGGTGAGGAAGGGGACAGAGGGGAATAAAAAGGGGATGGATGTAATACAACAACAATAAAATTAAATTTAAAAAAGAAAAAAGAAAAAAACAGTAGTGCCCTGGCTGATGTGTCTCAATGGATTGAGTGCCGGCCTGAGAACCAAAGGGTTGCTGGTTCAGTTCCCAGTCAGGGCACATGCCTGGGTTGTGTGTGGGCCAGGTTCCCAGTTGGGAGTGAACCAGAAGCAACCACACAATGTTTTTCTCCCTCTCTTCTCCTTTTTCTAAAAATAAATAAATAAAATCTTTTAAAAAGAAAAGAGCCCTGGCTGGTGCGGCTCAGTGGGTTGAGTACAGGCCTGTGAACCCAAGGGTTACCAGCACATACCTGGGGTTGCCGATCAGGTCTCCAGCCGGGTCACCAGCGAGAGCACGCGGAAGGCAGCCCATATAGTGAGGTTTCTCTCCCTTTCTTCTTCCTTTCCTTTCCCTCGCTCTAAAAATAATGAATAAAATATTTAAAAACATATACAAATAAAAAGAAAAGCAAAAAAATAAAATAAAAAATGGTAGCAACCGAAGTGCCCAGCACTAAGGGATAAGTAACAAACCTCATGGTGCATCCATTCAGTGGCGTTCTAGCAGCTGTTAATAAAGATGCCCCAATATGGAGAGTTCTCAAAAATATGTTATATATTAGAAAAGCAAGGTGCAGATCCATTGTTATAGTATGAGTCTTTTGGGTTAAAATGTTTGTGTAGCTAAAGAAATCAGTATATGTGAGATACATGAGGGAGGCTTTAACCTTCATTTTCCACCTTTCCGTACTGTGTTGAATTTTCTAATCTTACACGGGCATTATTTTAAAAATGACACTGAGGATGATCTGGAAAGGAAGATTATGACTAGTTAAAATTTTTTTCTATTGTGTATTCTTGCATTAAAAATACATGAATCTTCTATTCTTATGGTAAAAGTAATCTATTATTCTTGTATTTAAATAACCTATCTTTTTTTCAGAGTATTGTTGTTGTTTTTTTTTTCATTTCATTTATTTGTATTTTTAAAGATTTTATTCATTAATTTTTAGAGAGAAGGGCAAGGGAGGGAGGAAGAAAGTGAGAGAAACATTAATGTATGGTTGCCTTTCACCTGCCTCCAGCTACAGACCTGACTGGAGACCTGGCTTGCAACCTGGTTATGTGCCCTGGCTGGGAATCGAACCAGTGACCTTTGGGTTCACAGGCCAGCGCCTATCCACTGTGCCATAGCCAGGGCCATATTGTTGGAATTTTTGAGGGGGCAGCTGCATTAGTACTGTGACGGCTGCCCCTCCTAGTGTCTAGCACGTAGTAGATACTAAATAAATGCTTATTCAATGAGTAAGTTTGGTGAATAGGTTGTAAGCATTTCTTTTTGATCTTTATTTCCTGAATTAAAGTCACTGCCCCAAGAGAGCTCAGCCCCTCAGAGCCTTGCACAGTTTCTGAAGATCAGGTTAAGTGACAAGGTTATTTTACATGTGACCTGTGCAGCCTTCCTCTTCCACCCACAAAGCTCAACCATTTTCACATGTGCATTTATGAAATGCTTTGTCACTTATTCTATGCACAGGACAGACCAAGGGGCTGGTGTTAACCTCCCCCAGTTGTTTTCCAGGTTAGTTATTCATGTCTGTTTTGCATGCCCCATTAATTAGCCCCTGCGCCGGGAGTACAGGGCAACATTTGAGCATCTACCCTGTGTTCTGGGCACAGAGGCTAATGGCACATGCAAAACAGCCATGGTCCCTGCTCTGAGGGACCAGGAAGTCCAAGTGCCATGGACCTCAGTCTCAAAGCCTCTTTATAAAATGAATCATTTTTAGTATTGCTTTGACTGCCTGAAAGAAACTAACAGATGAAACAGCCTACCTATACAATCATTTTTTTTTTTTTTTTTAATGTCTTAAATGTAATGTAAGGTAGAAATGCTGAGGAAGTGACTGAAAACAGAACTGGGGGGGGTTTGGCATGACTTCTGGGACACTCATGAGGCAGAAACCACCCTGAAAACAGCTGCACCAGGTGCAGATGGGGAATGGGTTTGTGGCTACTGGGGTGACTTTAGAAATTGTGCATTTTTGAACTAGTGTGCGTTAAAATAGATCATTACAGACTTTTTTTTTTTTTTTTTGTCCCTATGACCATCCAATGGGACACAGGAAGTTGGGTGAACTGACCCTGGCATTATAGGACATCCTGTGCCCCTGTCCCCTTACCCACACCCCACAGATCACCAGACCCTTGTCCCCAAGGCTGAGAAAAGCAGACATGCCTGCAGGTGAGCTACCACCCAGAAGAACATGAGGTCCAGGGGCAGCCAGCTGAGGCCTCAGTGGCAGGAACTCTGTAGAGCCGGTCCCACTGGGTCACACTGCTTATCTTCGCACAGCAGGAAGTCCTGACACCCAGAAAAAGTGTGGTGTGCACATCCCAGAGCAAGGACTGGGGTGTGGGCTTTCCAGGTGTCAGACAGCAGGATTCTGGCTGAGGCAGATAGAAAGGTGATAATCAAATAAAACCCTCCTAATAAAAGGCCTTAAAATAAGTCCTAAGAGTATGCCAGCCATGCCCGCCCTCATGGCACACGGGTATGTGCCCAGTGACAGCTATCTATTTTATTTTTAAAAACCACCCCTGGCTGGTATGGCTCAGTGGATGGAGCACTGGCCTGCGAACTGAAAGGTTACCTTCTGTTCCCTGTCAGGGTACACTCCTGGGTTTCAGGCCAGGTCCCCCAGCTGGGAGCTAATGAGAGGCAACCATACATTGATGTTTCTCTCCCACTCAATGTTTTTCTCCACCCCCCTTCTCCTCTCTCTGAAAATAAATAAAATCTTAAAGAAAAGAAAACAGCCCTGGCTGGTGGCACAGTGGATAAGGTGCCAGCCTGCGAACCCAAGGGTCGCTGGTTTGATTCCCAGCCAGGGCACATAACCAGGTCTCCAGCCAGGTCCGTAGCTGGAGGCAGGTGAAAGGCAACCATATATGGTTGTCTCTCTCCCTTCCCCTCTCTCTGAAAATAATAAATAAAATCTTTAAAAAACAAAACAAAAATCAATTTTTGAGCTGCTTGGGAAGCCCAGCTATAGGCGCTCTGTGTCAGGGTGGGAAAATGCCCACTGTCCCAAGCCAGGTGGTGGGACCAATGAAACACCTGCTGGGCAGGTTGCCACCTCTGCCTGTCACCTCTGTCCTTCCATTTCCCTTAACTGCCTGGGTGTCCCTCTGAGTTAGGAGCCTCCTGCACAGTGTGTGGGAAGTTGTCAGACCCCTGAGGTCCTCTCCTCTCTGAAGTGCACTCCGTTTAAAGAAACAATGACACTTGTTAAAGATGGCAACAGATTTTATTCAGGACCGTCCTGATAGATATAGGGACCACAGACTTCTGCAAGGGAGGAACGGAGACTGGTCTTAACTCCAAGTACAGCATGGGCAAGTGGGATTTTACAGCCAACGAGCAAGGTGAGGGACAGTGGATGTAAAATTACTAAGAGGTGATTAGCAAAGTAAAATGACATCAAAATTACTAAAATGACATTGGGATGGGGGAGGGGAGTGGATTTTGGCTAAAGTGATCTAATAGGATTCTTGCCAAAGATAGGCCGGGGTGATCAGACATCGTGGGAGGGGGTTGAGGAATTTGATCAGTGACAGAGGGCAAGAGGTCCTTATTAAAACTGGATTGCACATGGAAGCGCTCGGGTGGGCCCAGGGGGAAGGTTCAAGTACCTGACTGCCGTTTGGTCACGCAGAGAGTCCTTGTCACCCTACGGCACTGCAGTCTCCTTCTGCACACCCAGGGTTTGGGGCAGGTCCAGACCCCATAATGGGACAGGTGTCCCTCCAAGTCTGTCCTGGGAGGTACAGATGTTGATTTGGAGGCTCCCAGGCAGGGAAGAGCCAGACAGGAGGTTAAACCCCTCCCAGCTCTGATGATTGAGACTTTGGGGCTCCTTCCTGCCCCTCCTCTCTCCTGGAGGCTGGCTGTTCTTCAAGGTTTCCTCCAAAGAGGGTCAGTAGAAACAAAGACATCCAAAACTCCAATTCGCCTCCTGGGATGATCTACTGGCACCTCTGTGTTTTGAAAACAAGAGTTGATTCAGGAGGAGACTGAAACCAGACTATACAGAGTCCTGGACAGATGTTACATGGGTTTTGGTTCTGCCGCATTCTGCCTTCTAATGCACAACTGGGCAGTGGTGGTAAATGTATTCCCCACCGTTCTGCCCACAGAAGGTGCTCCAAGAGACTTGCATGTGTGTAGGTTCCATTTCCAAGTCCCCTGGCTTCCCCCAAGGTGGTGGGAAAGTGAGTTCTGATTAGTGAGTGAATCACAGAATTCTGGAAACCCCTCCATTCCTCCTCAAGCTAAGGTTGCACACTGGAATCCCCCGGGGCGGTTTAAAAACTTCTGATACCAGGACCCCGCTGGCAGATTTTATTGCCTTTGGGGTCAGTACTTTAAAACTCTCCCAAGGTCGTTATGATATGTAGTCCAGTTTGGGGCCTCCTCCTGTTATAATATGTAGTCCAGTTTGGGGCCTCCTCCTGTACTCAGCTTCCTCCTCTACATGTTAGGAAACTGAGGCTCGGAGCCTCGGAGCCTCCACACCTTGGGCCCAGTTTTTTCCGCACGTTAGCCCAAGCCCCCTCCTCAGGGAAATGACAGATCTTTGTCCCCATCAGGGCCCTTGCGCCCTAGGTGTGGCTCATTGGCATGCTAATCCCCCAGCGGCATCACCTTTGGGCAGCTTCACAAGTACCTGTCAGCTGACTACTTCCTCCAGCCGCCTCTCCAGGGCTTCAAAAACTTAATATGGCCCCTTTCATCCCATCAGCGCCTTTCATCTGAGCCTTTTAAAGGGCTGTGAAAAGTTTCAACTATCAAAGAACCTGGGGAAGATGGCAGGAGGCAGGTACCACTTTCCCCATTTCATGGCTGGCAACACTGAGGCTTCTGGGGGAAGCTGTCAGCTGAGCCCTCCAATTCCTCTTGAGATAAATCAGTTGACAGAAGCTTCAGGGGCTGCAAGAAACCCCGCTGAACCAGATAGCTGAGCTTGCACGGACACCAGCCTGTAATCTGTGTCCCAATACCATACATGGGCCCTGCGCTCCTCACCTTTGCACCCTGGGGAGCTCACACCGGGCTTCTTGTAAGACCACGGCCTGTGCTGCCACTAACTGAGGGGGTCCCCGAGTTCAGCACACACCTGGTGCTGGAACCTGCCCACCGGGGGCTCCCAGGCCAGATGGGAGCCAAGATGAACACACATGGGAAAAAACTGACCTTGCAAGGCAGTGAGTGCGTGAGATGGAACGGAAGTACTGCCTGGGTGCCTGCCAGGGGCCGAGCCAGGCAGAGGCCACGGAGGGCAAGGGTGTGTGTGGACAGAGCCCAAGTGAGCACAGAGGTCGCTCCCTCAGGTCACAGAACTGCCAAGAATGTATGAGGATCATGCAGATGCCCACATGCCCTGTGTTCATTGCCACACACGTGGTACGCGTGGCCTGGGCTGGCCAGCTGCCAGGGCCCTCTGGGAAGCGCGATCCTCTGCTCCCCAAGGGCACATCCTGCAGGTGAGCAAACCACAGCTCAGGCACAGCTGCTCAGGGCGTGGAAGCAGGAGGGCTGAGCGCCACCCCCTCAGAAGCCCCAGACCTGACGTTGGCTCCTTTTGGGTGTCCACACCCACATTGCTGTGTAGCACAGGACCCCCAGCCTGTAGCTCAGGTTCGAACTTCCGCAACTGCGTGGGAGGACGGCAGAGTCACTGGGATGGGGCTGTGTGTGTTACCCTGTCTGGCTCCGGCTTTCTTCAGAGGCTGGGAAGGGTGCTCCCCAAGCAGCCTCAGCTAGCGCCTCTCCGTCCTGCCCTGGAAGCCTTCACCCCGCCAGCTTTCAGACTCAAGCTGCCTCCCGGGCCCGCAAGTAAAAGACTCACCTGGTCCCCCAACCACGCTCTCCTTTCGGGATGCGCTGGGAGGCAAAGGCCAGCTCAGGTTCCTGGTCCTCTCCTGACCTGAGGGCTGTCAAAACATTTTTGGGTCCAGGCAAAGGCTGTCTGTCCTCAAAGCTCCAGCTCAGACCAGAGCTCACTCAGGTCCTTCCTGGGGTCAGTACTTCCTTGTCTTACCCCCAAGCCAGTTTCAGGTGCGTTCTGAGCAGTTCTGACTCCACTACAGCGGGGTCTTCCCCGGATTGGTGCACCCTGGGCACATCTTGAGTCTTTCCAAACCTAGAACAACACATGGCAGATGTCAGGAGTTGAAGAATGATGGCTACACAATGAATACAGATACTTTAAGAGCATGAGAGGGAAAGTGTGGAAGTCCTTCTCCCCATTCAACCATCCCCTTTCTCCACAGCTGACAACCCCGAATCTGTGAGCAGGTGGGCCTACACGCAGATGCTGAATTGTCAGCTGTGAGATTTCTTCCAATGAATCAGGCTGACACATACTGAGAGCCTATTACCAATTATAGCACGTTAGGCTCTGGAGTATGTGTGGACAAACTAATATTACATATTCATGCCTGCAAGGAAATTGTGTGTTCGGGTTATGGAAACATTGGTTTCAGATATATATATAAATTTGGACAGAGTGCCCTGGCTGGTGTGGCTCAGTGGATTGAGCACTGGCCTGTGAACCAAGAAGTCACTGGTTCGATTCCCAGTCAGGGCACATGCCTGGGTTGCAGGCCAGGTCCCCAGTTGGGGGCTGCGAAGGACCTGAGAGGTGACACATGGCCTAAAGGGGGAGCACAAGGCCTGGATTTGGTCCAAGGGCTCTGATTCCAATGACCTTGAGCCTCCTCTAGTCACCTTCCCCCCACGGAGACACCATGGAAAGGCCTGCTGCATTCATCAGCGCCTCAGAGGGTGGCCAGCGACCTCCAGGCTGAGCAGTGCCGGTGTGGTAACGTTGGCCTACAGGAGGTAACGTGGAGAACTTGCTACGGCAGGTTCTCAGGCTGCTGTGAACCAGAGGGGTGGGCTCCTCAGGGCTGCACAGCTGGGAGAAGACCCCTGTCTCCCTCCATCTCTCTTGCCCAGGGCCACAACCAAGAGCACAGGGGCCAGGGATGGCCTTCTCCAGCCACTTGCACCTCAAAGCATGCCCCATCCCAGACAGGGCGGCCTCAGGCTCCAAGGAAACATTAAACTGAGCTTCTGGCTGTGGGATTCTGCCACCCTGACATGACTTCTAGTGACTGCATCTTGGAGGGTGGGGGTGCTTAACCCCAGAACTCACCCCAGAACCCCCAGAGACTTGCACAGGACAGTGGAGGGTGGGGAGAAGGCAGGAACCTCCCGGGCGAAGGATGGTTGTCTGGATTCAATTCTGGTCCCGTTTTACAGCAAGAATGATTCCTAGGGGGTCTACAAGGCAGTCGTGACCACTGTTTGGGTTCATGATTCCATGAAAGGTTGCAAAATGGGGATGTTCTAACTTTATCCTTCCTTCATTTATCAGCGGACTACTTCTGTAAGGAGGAAGATTTCTTTTTCTTTTTCTTTTTTAAAGATTTTATTTCATTATTTTTAGAAAGAGGGGAAAGGAGAGAGGCAGAGAGGGAGAGAGACATCAAGGTATGGTTGCGTTTCACCTGCCTCCAGCCACAGACCTGACTGGAGACCTGGTTTTGCAACCTGGTTATGTGCCCTGGCTGGGGAATTGAACCTGCGACCTTTGGGTTCGCAGGCTGGCGCCTTAACCACTGTGCTACCAGCCAGGGTGAAGTTTTCTTTATCAACAGTTTACCCTGCGTTACAGTCATACAGAGAAAGCAGGATACTTGTCTCCTTCTCTTTGTTCACCAGAATAAAGGGTTTGTTCCCTAGAACCTTCCAGAGGCGATTGGTTTTTGTTTTTTTATGACCGTTATGACATAACGGGTTTTAACATATCTGATGCGCTTCAATCTATTGGTGTTATTATTCTTATTGACTCTCAGATTGTCCTGTTTGGCCAGTGAGAGCCTCTTCCAATTATTTCTTCAGGGTGCCACCTTGGTAGTGTTGAACAATTGTGTCATATTCATATGCGACTAAGTATTCCAGACTTTCCAGGTTTCCAGATAGGACTGAATATTCCAGCCCAGGCACGGAGCTTTGTGTGGAGGCCTCAGGGTGGCCTTTTCATCCGTCCAAATGGGTGCTGGAAGTTCAGATGACTGTGAAAGCTAACACGCAATTGCCTGGGAGACTGGAACTGTTTATTCAAAACCACCTGTCTCAGTGTGCACTAAAGTAGATCAGAATCTATTTGAAAATGACTCATTATATCCTATGTCCACCAAGAATCTGTGGTTGCTTGGACCACTTCAGGGTGGTATTTTACGTGTCCAGATGTCTCTCAGCTATTGTAGGCTTACAATATCCAGCAAAAGACAATCTTTTGAAAATGCCCTCCCAATCCATGCTGGCTGGGACGCAAAGTCCAGAATTGATCCTGGATTGCTCTGGGGGTCAGCTGACGCTTTAAGAAATTATTTGGGGGAAGAAAAGACAAGTATTGTCTAATGCTATGTTTGCCTGATGCGTCCTTCTTTTGCTGGTTTAGTGAGACCTCCTATAAGATATGTGACATACACTAATTCAATACGTCACAGCTCCCCGAGAAAGTAAAGCAAGTTTCCTTACGTGGCCAGAAAACAGAGGGATCAAACAAAATGGGGTTTAAGTCAAATGACAACGTTAAAGAAACTTTTTGTAGCACCATGAACCTTTTACCAGCAAGTGCTGTCACACTGTCCCTTTGGAACAAAGACCACTTATGTTATTGTTAACACACAAATCTACTAGACACTCCTGGTATGAAAATAGGTCCAGAGTTCTGTTTCAGCAATACACGTGAGAGTCTAGAATTCAAACATAGTGTATGATTTTATGCCAACTAAATACTTCCACATATTCACAAAATATGTAGATATTTTGTGTCTACATATTTAAAAAAATTTAAAAAGCGATTTGCCAGATGATGATATAAAAGGCTCACACAGAGAGGTCTTTCCTCCTCAGAAATTTTGGGTAGAAAAAAATTGAAAGAAGAAAAGGAATCAGAAGAAATTTAGCCTGTTGGGTTTAAGAACGATTTTGTGATTGTTATTTGCATGTATATGGGGTTCCCTAAACCACAAACAGAGCTTCTTAACATGTATCACTTTCCTGGCATATCAATAGCTTTTGGGAGGGGGGTGTGCTGTCTCTCAATCTCTTGTAACTACTGGTCCTGAAGTAAACTTCAGGGATGGAAGAGACCTGGGCAGGAGAGGAGATGAAAATCAAAGCGAGGCCAAGATCAAAGAAGCAGGCAGCTCAGGGGGTATCAAGGTGAAAGAAGTAGAGCCATCCATTCCCCGGGCTGCCTTTCCTGGTTCTCTAATAAACACCCAGGGCTCCTGAGCCAGGTCTTGGGGCAGCGCAGAAGGACCAACTTCAACAACAAAGAGATCTGAGGAAGAGAGTACTTAGCACTTAGGAAGGGCAGGCCTCTGGGAGAGCTGGGGGAGTCAGGAGCGGTGGTGGGAAATTCTGAAGATACAGGACAGGCAAGTGGCCCCCAGTGGCTCCATTCACCACAGCCTGGGCTGCTCCAGATACCACTTTCTGTTTTCCAAAGCTTGCTGCTTTCCTACTGCATCTTTACCTCTATTTACTGATCACTCCCTACTATACAGGAAGCTTCCCTGAGGCTTGTCCTCGCCATTAATCTGTCCTCCCCTCCTGTCTATTTCAGCAGATGTTACTGACAGGCCAAATATAAATAGTGGCCAAACCAAATCAAATGGAGAGCCAGTGAGCCCGAGTGCTGGGAAGACTCCTGCCCCTGACTTCACTTAACATCACATGGCTGTTCTGAAACTGGCGCTCTACCTTACTTTGATACAAGAAAGGACTCAGGTTGCAAGGCAGGTCTCCAGCCTGGTCTGTAGCTGGAGGCAGGTGAAAAGCAACCATATATTGATGTCTCTCTCCCTCTCTGCCTCTCTCCCTTCCCCTCTCTCTAAAAATAATAAAATCGTTTTTGTTTTTGTTTTTGTTTTTTTTTTTAAAAAATAGAAGAAGAAAGGATTTATGGAGCCAAGTTGGCATGTACTTCAATTTTGCAGATTATCTATTTGGGAAAAATGACGTGCAATGATTGCCTTTTTTTTTTTTTTAAGGATTAAAAAAAAAATTATTATATTTAAAGAGAGGGGAAGAGAGGGAGACAGAGAAGGAGAGAAACATCAATACATGGTTGACTTTTACCTGCCTCCAGCTACGGATCTGGCTGGAGACCTGGCTGCAACCTGGTTATGTGCCCTGACTGGGAATCGAACCAGCAAACTTTGGGTTCACAGGCCAGCACCTATCCATTGAGCCATCAGCCAGGGCTGATTGCTTTTTAAGATACTGCCCCAAACTGGGCTCCTTTCCATTGTTCATCTTGGGATATGGGCATAGAAGAATCAACAAGTTACTCATCTCATGCTTGCCTCAGGGTCACTGAGTAAGGAATCTAGAAACTGCATTTAGTGAAGAAAACCACTTATGATTTCATAGGTGTCCGTCAAGCCCAAGAGAAGTGGAAAAGAGCAAATTTTGAGTGAGCTTCTGTAGGGATTTGTAGACCCTCACATTTTACTAATCCTAGTCCGTGAAATCCCAAAGAACACCGGCAAATCTATTCCCAAGGTGGAGTAACCTCTCTTTCTGGGTTCATGACATCGCACCCTCTGCTTCCATTAAAAAAAAAAAAATCAGATCTTACCAGTTTCCCCACTATTGTCTTTTGTTTTCTAAGGATCCAACCCAGAATACCAAATTGCACTTAGTCATCAACACACTAGGTTTTCAAATAGACTTATAACAACTAATGCATGATTAAAAAAATAATAATCAAACGGCACCAAAGGGAATAAAATTAAGAGCCCCCCTCCAACCCTTCATGCTCATTCCAATCCTGGGTTTCCGCTGTATCCTCGCCAAGGTCATTTTTAGGCGCAGACAAGCATACGCAATTCAAACCTCACTGTCAGCAAAAGGAGAAGGGGAGAGGCTGAAATCTTATTTCACTATAGGGTGTGATACCACACAAGCTCTCAGGAAAAGCCATAAAGACATCATGCTTATTGTGTTATTTTGGATAGTTATGGAGACGCAAACTGAAGGCTGGGATTTCTCACTACCAGTTTCAAAGACAGAAAAGACCCTCATTGCCCCTGGTTAGATTGCCCCCTTAAGCCATCCACAGTTCCGTGTGTGTCCAGACAATTTCTCCGTCTCTGCAGGTGCATTTTCCCGACCTGCAGCAAAACAGACCTGGTAGCTTGGGCCTCTCCAGGGAGCCCACGCAGCACAGGAGGGAGGTTTGGCTCCAGGCCTTGGGAATTTCCACACAGGCCGGAGAATCCCCATGACACTCACCCCTTGGCACAGTTTCTGGGTTGCTGGGCCATCCCTGGCTGTTAAACCTCAGCTGGCCGCCAGCAAACCTCGGTTTCCTCCAGAGGCTGGTTTCCTGGTCCCCATCACTACCGCGCCGGGACTCAGGTCTGTGTAGACCTGGCTCCATCACCCCTGCTGGCCGCTGGGAACCAGCTGGGCCTGATGCGCCTGAATGACCGCCCCCCTGCCACCCAGCCACACCTGAGTGGAGAGGGAGAGGGGCTTCGCCTTTTTCCTGAAGTGGCAGCGAACTCACCAGCGAGCCTGGAGTCATGTCTGGAGGCCGGCTTGGTACCGTGGCTTTGCAGTCTGGATGGTGAATTATTTCCTGATTTCTAAAGTGGGACAGAAATACCTAATTTATAGAAGCATACTTAAAGCACAGCCTAAAACAGGAACACTTCAAAAATGGCTTTTGAGTTCTTGAAAGATGGAACAAACACAAAAAAATAGAGGGTCTGCCCTCCCATCTCATATACCTTCTGCCTGAACCCTCCCCCCGCCCCAATGGCCAGGCAAAAGAATAAGGGAGGGGGGATGAGGATAGAGGGGAGCAAAAAGGGGATGGATGTAATACAACAACAATAAAAAATAAAAAAAAAGAATAAGGGAGGAAGGGAGGAGGAAAAAAAAAAAAAAAAGAATAATGGAGGAAGGGAGGAGAGAGGGGTGGAGGATAAGGAGGTGAATATTACCAGGCTGTCACTAAGAGCCTCAGGAGCTGTGCAGGAGTCTGGGACCCCCACTTCACCTGGGGAAAATCAAGCATAGAATTCTGCCAGCAGCCCCAAGAATCCTTCCTGCTTGGACAGCTGGAATGTCCATTGAGGGTGAAAACATCCCAACTCTTGCTGAGGTCGTCCTGTAGCATTCTAGAATGGATGGCGACAGGACAGGGACCCTGAAAGGTCCCGGTGAAATCAGGACCCAGGTTCTGGGAGCAAGAAGACCTGGTCTTCTGGGTTCCTCTCCTGAGGGCTTGCACTAGATCATGTATTTCTCTTCCTAGCAAGTGAATTCAGTGACAACCAACTGGGACAGTGTTCACGGAGGCTCCAGCACAGTTAGCCTGATGCGTAATAGCAGATGTACCTACAGGGCCGATGCTCTGTGGACTCCAAAGAGAGAAACGGGTTCCTTTATAATCCAGGAGTGGACAGAGATAACATCAGCCATAACCACACTACACACCACGATAAAGCGGGACTCTAAAATGAGGCCAAAAGGGTACAGGCAAAAGGGGATGGGAGCTTCACAGAGGCCCTTTCCTTCTCCTCCAGCCCGTGGGACAAGTCTTGGGCACCACTGGTCACCTCCAAAAAGGCCAAATCACATGTTTGCTAAATGTGACCATTATTTTCAACCCTACCTGCCTAAGAAATTCTTATTCCTCTCCCCACACGGGCATTCCAGGCAAAAGGTGTCGCCCTCACCCCATCCCCAGGGTGAGTTTACTGCCTCTCTTTCAGGTCTCTTTATCTGCACCCCCCCCTTCTGACTCAGGATGTGTCAGGGAGACTTGGGGAGGTCAGGCGCTGGGCTGTTTGACCAACCTGGCGCAGGGTCTAGCACATGGCGGGGGCGAGGGGGTGGTGGATAAATAAATACCTTTGAAGACGACAGGCCGGACAGCGGGCAGGACTCACCGCCGAGCCCTGAGACAGATAGGCTGGCGCAAGGCCCCCTTGCCCCGGGTGACCTGTCCCCTGCGGGAGGGGTTGTTCCGCGCACGGGCCCAAGGCAGTCGGGCTCCTCTGGCCTACCCCCCAGCACCCTTCCCTGGGGATGTGGATTGCAGAGGAGGGGCTGGCGGGGCGGATGGACGGAGGAGGTGCGGGAAGGGGGCTCTGGGCCCAAGTTCACGCCTCCCTCCCTGCATCCCACGGTCAGCGGAAGCGATTATTCCCCAGCGGTGTCTGGCGGGCCCGGGGCGGGCTCACACCCCGAGAGCCACGGGCCTCCCTGCGCCCACCCCTTTGATCACCCGCCACCCTGGCCCCCTCCCTGGGCCCTGGGGCCGTATAACTGCAGTCTGTGCCCCTCTGGGTGGCACACTGGGGTCAGGCAGCGATGGCCGCAGCAGGGTCCGGCCACTTTCAGTTCGGGGACGGCGCAGCGTTCCCAGTGTACCGGCCCACGCACACTGGGCGGGCGCTCCTGCCGCCGCCGAGCCCCGCCACCGCCCTGCTCCCCGCGCACCCCTCGGGCCACGGTCCTGGTCACAGCACCTCGGCCGTCATCGCCAGCTTCCCGGGGAGGGGTCCCGGACCCGCTGCGCTGCCCCCCACCAGCTTGGACCCGCCTGCGCCCGCCAAAGGCGCGGCCGCCCCGTCGGCATCGCAGCGCCGCAAGCGCACATCGTTCAGCCCGGAGCAGCTACAGCTGCTGGAGCTGGTTTTCCGCCGGACCATGTACCCTGACATCCACCTGCGCGAGCGCCTCGCGGCACTCACCCTGCTCCCCGAGTCCAGGATCCAGGTGAGCAGCGGGTCGCCTGTGCGCCCTGGGTGGGCGCCGGGGGTCAGCACCCAGGAGTCCCAGGGCAGCACCCTGGTGCCCGCTTACTTACCCGAGCCTCAGTGTCCTGGACTGGAAATAAAATAGACACAGTATCAGTACCTACTGCACAGGGCCAGAAAGTGAATCCCTCAGTCGGAAAGTGATAGGAAGTATTTTCACACTTCTGTTTTACCACCTGGAAAAAGGGAGGGATGAGGCAGGATTGGGGTTTCCCTCTGGTAGCAGAAAGGTAGCAAGAGAGGGCAGGGCCCCCTCACCAAGTTACCCCTGGGCCCCTAGGCCACTTTCTTGGCAAGTTTTGGGTCTGAAATTTTGGTGCAAATGGTTATAGCATTTTGGATAAAGCTGGAAGCAAAAGAGCTTGTGACTTCTTGAGAAATCTAGTACCGGGGTGGGTTTATTGCTTAGTTGAGATCAGCATCCTGGAGTGGGGTGGTAAATGAAGAGCATGCCTTTTATCCAGCCTGTTAATCTGTGCCACATCAGTCTGGGGCCAAGCACAGCTGTTTTTTTTTTTTTTTTTTTAATTTAAAGATTTTATTTATTTCCAGAGAGATGGGAAGGGAGAGAGGCAGAAAGGGAGAGAGACATCAATGTATGGTTGCCTTTCACCTGCCTCCAGCTACAGACCTGGCTGGAAACCTGGCTTGCAACCTGGTTATGTGCCCTGACTGGGAATCGAACCAGCAACCTTTGGGTTCACAAGCTGGGGTCTTATCCATTGTGCCACCAGCCAGGGCTTCACCTTCAGTATTTGTTGGGAAATAATGAGAAAAGTGAAGCCTACTGAGCACCAGACCTCCTTTATTAATTCAACAAGGGAGAATATATACTTTAAAAAATCAATTTTCAAGTCCTGGCTGGTGGCACAGCGGATAGGATACATTGGTGTCTTTGTTTCTCTCTCTCTCTGCCTATTTCCCTACCCCTCTCTAGAAATAATAAATAAAATCTTTTAAAAAGATTGATTTTCAGCCCTGGCTAGTGTGGCTCAGTGGATTGCCAGCCTACAAATCCAAAGGTCGCTGGTTCGATTCCCAGCTAGGGCACATAACCAGGTTGCAAGCCAGGTCTCCAGCCAGGTCCTTAGCTGGAGGCAGATGAAAGGCAACCATACTTTGATGCTTCTCTCTCCCTTTCTCCCTCCCTCCCTGCCCTTCTCTTTGAAAAGAATGAATAAAACCTTTTAACAAAATTGATTTTCTGAATTATTTTAACATCTATCCTCTTTAAGCATAAGAGCCTTGTTTCCCTCAGATTATGAGTGCTTTTATTTCTGGATCCCATAGTAAGCAGGGAGCTGGGGCATCTTCAGCTGGAACTTCTTACAAGGAGTCTAACCCAAAGCTGGTTTTCCGTCTCCTCTTCCAGGTGTGGTTCCAGAATAGGCGAGCCAAATCTCGGCGTCAGAGCGGGAAAGCCTTTCAACCTCCAGCCAGGCCTGAGCTTGCCCTCCACCACCCTGCGCAGGGAATGGAAGCAAAATGCTTGAAGCCCCAGCTGCCTCTGGAGGTACAAGGGAACTGCCTGGAGGATTGCAGCAGGCTCGCAGGGGGCAGCTCTGACCCTAGCTGCCAAGGTCAGAATTGTGAAACCTACTCTCTCCCTGAAGATCTTGGTCCAAAGCTGGACTCATGGGAGGAACACATCTTTTCTGCCTTTGGTAACGCTTGATGATTCTAGAATTCAGTATAAGCTGAGGAGCCATGGCTGACAGCCAGGGAGACACATCACAGTACTGTCCTTTCTGGCTTCCATGTTGAGGTTTTGACAGTCATCTGTCACCTGTGGAGAGGTTCTTCCCCTTTGCCTCTGAACCTTTGCCCTGGCTCATTCCCCCCCCCCCCCCCCCAGGAGTTCTGGGTTTGTTTTCACCTGTACATCTCCAAACTTGCAGACCCAGTTGGGTCTCTATCCCAGCTCCTTCTTATTTTTGCACGTGTTTTTTGTTTTTTTTTTAATACATTGTCTTCTTAACAAGAATGTGTCAGCTTGACTCAGTTTCCCCTTGTGCTTGACAGCTGCTATCTTCTCATGCTTCCTGAAAACTTTATAACCTTAAACTCCAATCTACCTCCTTCAGTCGTCATCCAATCACCAAGATTTACTACTTTTTTATTTGGCCTATCATCTTTACATTCAATGATTCTGTGTCCTGATTATTTCAAGAGCTCCCTGTTCCTAGGTTCTCGGCTTCTAAAAAATTACTCTCCTTAGATCAGATGGGTAAATTGCAAAATAGGAGTAAATTTGGGGACTACTGAATTAAAATACAGAGTTTTGTGTGTGGTTCTTAAAATTGTTAAGACAAAAAGTGTTACGTACTTTAGACTTCAACGGATGATTCATTTTAAAAACTTGCTGTCGTTTTTAAAAAATTGAAGCTAAAAGTTGGTTAGAGAAAAGCAAGTTAATGCAAAAGGGATAAGATGCAAATATTCTCAGGACCAAATTAAAATAACTATTAAAAAAAGCTCATTGACTTCTTTAAGTTACACACCCAAAAGATAATAAAACCGTATGTGTAAGTGTAAAAAATGTACTACTGTCTGTGGAAATCTGTAGTAGTCTTCAATTGCTACCAAATCATAACAACATTCAGTAACCCTCCCAGATACCTGACAGCCATAACCTGCACGGCAGTTTGCAGACCTTCTTCAGGTGACCCATCTGTAAGTTATGCTTCTGTCTCAAAGTCACTTCTTTCAGTTTTTGGAACCAAACAAACACCTCTTTCAAAACACCGGAGACCCCTTTCTTTCTGAAGTCTGAAATGTCCTCTAATTCTAGTCTTGTACCTGTTACTTCAGTCACTCCAACTTTAATTACCCTTAGCACTTGTTACTGTACTTCTGTGCAACTTCACTGGATTATTAAATGTTTCCCACAAATGTTGCACTGTAATTTTATTTAAATAAATTCTGTCCTTTAGACCGTGTTTTGCTCCATAGTTGTTCAGTATAACACATTATGGGGCATGAAAAAAATATCTAAAAGAGAAACATTGCTTATATCAGCAGGCCACTGTGCTGAGAAATTTTAACTTGGTTAAAAACATACCTTTGGTTTTTTCAAAGTTTAGTCCTATGAGTCTTTCGGTTTCAGATCTTTCTATCCCAATTTACATTAAGAATGTATATCAATTACTGTTTCTAAGTTAACCTGAAGTAAATCATTGCTTTGATATTTTGAGGGTTTTTAAACTCCTGAGGGCCAAAGGAAACCATATATGAGGTGACCAGAGGTGAGGCTTCTTTGCCAACTGTGTTTTGGAGAAGCCTTATGAGAAGCCATGGTGAGGGCCAGGACTCACGTTTCATGGTTACTGGAAGAGCCTGAGACATGCTGAATATCATAGAGACATATATGCCAATTGCTCTCATATTCATAGAGGAGTTATTCAAAGAGCTTGCACTTTTCAGAGTAGCAAATCCACTATTAAAAGCAACAAGGAAGCCCTGGCTGGTTGCTCAGTGGATAAGAGCTGGCCTGCAAACCCAAAGGTCGCTGGTTGGATTCCCAGTCAGGGCACATAACCAGGTTGTAAGCCAGGTCTGTAGCTGGAGGCAGGTGAAAGGCAACCACACATTAATGTTTCTCTCCCAATCTCCCTCCTTTCCTTTCCTTCTCTCTAAAAATAATAAATAAAATCTTAAAAAACAACAACAACAACAACAAAGCAACAAGGACATAGTTCAGGCTTTAGCAGTAGACTTGACTTTAGAACCTTGCATACTGAAACCACAAACAAGATGATAAACATGAGTGATTATTGTTTTAAGTGTTGGTTAAGTGTGCAAAACATGATCAGGGCAACTGCTGCTGTGACTGTACGGGAAGGTCACAGAGCTTCCTTATGACATGGCCAAATGAGATACACTCGCTGAAAGACATAATGCTTTCAACTTCAAGTCCACAGGGAGCACATTTAAAAACAAATCCTGTAATTAGCTTATTAATTGTTTTATTGCATTTACAGTTATATTGTTTCCCCAGGGAACAATTTAAAAAATGTTGCTACATAAATCTTCTAAGAACAGTAGTCTGACTTCTTTCAAACTCTTAAGAGGTTCCAGCTGCTAAATGTGTGATAGGCATTCTGTTTAGTCCTCAGAACTACAACTCAGGGAGGGACTGTTATTTTGGGACTGAAATCCAACTCACTCTGTTTACCCACCACTGTATAACGCCTCTTATACTGGCCTGGCCTCATTAAATCTGGACTAAAGATCACATCCTATGTTGAAAGGCAACCCCCTAGTCAGAATTTCTATATCCAACTGATTACTGTCTTATTTTTCCAAGCCATCATCAGGAGGGGACATACTTTTATTCCAGTGCCACTCATGTAAGAGCTCTTTTGAAACTCTTATTTGTTCATTCATTCCACAAATACTTGGTGCCTACGAACAGACACGTTTTACCAAGGCCTGGAAATAAAATGATGAGAAAACCAGAAACAGTCCTTCCCTTCATTGAGTAAAGAAGGCAGTTGGGACACAAAAGAAATACAGAATTTGGAAATGTGACACATGCTGGAGAAAAGGTACAAAGACCTGGAGAGGATGTGTTGTCATCAAGGGAAGTTTCTGAGGAAGTGATGCTGGAGGTGAGACCTGCAGAATGACACTGAGTTACCAAGGGGAAGAAGAGAGGCAACATGGGGGCACTGCATGTGCAAAGGGCCTGTGGAGTGAGAAGCAGAATGGAAAAACTGGTAGGATATGCCAGGCCATGCATGGCTTTGTAGGTCTTATAAAATGTTCTGAAGTTGTCCTAAGGGCCCTGAGATTTCAGATGGGGAAAATAGGACCGATTCTGCTTTTTAAAAGCATCACTGCATGGTGGCTGCATTGGTGGAGGAACCAGTAAGTCCCTGGAGGTGATAAACTTGGAGACGCCTAGAGCGTGCCAGGCTGGTGATGGCAGCTGCTGGGCTGCCAGTCGTGGTGATAACAAAAGTGGAGAGGGGTGCAGACATTCAAGGGAAAATACGTGATAGGCAGATCTTTTGGTGGACTCAACGACAGCAAATGAATCTGAAAGCTGAACCAATTTCAAGTAATTAGGAACCAAATCTACCAAACACATGATGTGCTTGCTTGTTTGCTCAATCTGGCTTTGCTAGCTTCCTTCAGAGCAGCAGAAAGGTGTCACGCAGTGGCCGTGTCATTCAAATTCATGTGTAGGTGACCCAAAATGACTACTTTGGATTGCACTGATTTCTTCTTCCCTAAGCAGAAATTAAATCCAAATCTATTCTTAGACATAGTTCCTGAGGTCAATACATGATGGCACCGACAGTACCTAAATATGTGCAAAATGAGGTATAATTTAAGTTTGACAAGTAAAATGTAAAATATACTTACTGCTAGGCAGAACATATTAAAACTGACCTTTCACTAGGTCTTTAGAAAGCCAAGTAACTTACTTGCTTAGTGTTTTCCACAGTGATTTACTCAGGGATGAAAAAAATTCCTCCTTAATATAATATTGGATGGTATTGCAATTCAGAATGAGTTGGTAATTAATCTGTACTGTTTCCCTAAAAATAAAATTTAGTAGAAATTATAATTCTTTAAAACCTCTTAAACAAAATAGTTATCAATTTATATTAATTAAATGAAAATGTAGACAATATTCATTTTCATAGATCAATTTATTTAGAATTACAAATATTAAGAATAAAAGATTTATGCTTTTCTTAATTAACATAACAGTTGAGCTAAATATAAACTCTGCACTAAAGTTCTGCAGTGGCACAGAATATGGAAGCATTTTTAAACTATACAAAAATTTCAAATGGAAAATAATCTTGTTTCAGTTTTATTATACATTAACATATAAAAAGCCTCATTTTATGAGACACCTAAAAGAATTAAAGCCACTTCTACAGCTATATCTTAAACTCCAATTTGAAAACAATTTATTATATTTTGACTTTATAATATTCTATATTAAAACAAAGAGAGTTCCAAATACACACTTTTTACAAGATTAACATTTTAGGCAGGGTTTTCCTTATAAAACAAAACAAAAACCAAAACCACAACCAAATACAAACCTTTTTTCTGTATTTCACAGCACTGGTTATTATAGGTTTTCCTTATAAAATCTTTTTACTTTATAAATGGTATACTGTTGGATTTTAACCAGCAATCTGGTTCAAAAGTTGTGCAAATAAACAAAAACTATGAAAATAGTGTGTTATCAGTCTTTTCTTTTTTAATAAATCTCATAACAATAGCACTTTTTGCCCTGAATTGACAGGAAAAGACATGCCAAGTCCACTTGCTGAAATTTAGCATTTTGCAAGTAATGTTTTTTTCCCTGCTCCTTCATTTTCTTTCAACAACAAAAGTTTCTTTTATAAATTATGATAAATTAAAGGTTACTATAAAATGACTTACAGAGCCATGTCACATTGCAAGTATATACCATATATACCTGTACAGTTCATATTTCCCACCTACATTCCAGTGCCTTCCTTCAAACTAGGGCTTCCCATTGCTCATGATTGTTTGAAGACCGCGATGGTGATCAACTAAAAAAACCGGAGATGTCGTGTCCTAGCCGGAGTTTCCACACTGCTGTGCGTGTGCACGAAAAGACCATGTTTCTCTGTGTTCTCCATTGCAGTTGTCTGCATGTGTGGGGTTGAAGTCATGCATATTAAAAAAAACGGTCAATGTATTTCTCCATGAGATTATGTTCAGATATTTTCAGTTTAAATGGTACCTACTAATAAACATACGTAATGTAAGCAATGTTACTGCAGCTGAATAATAAAAGGAAAATAAATATAATGAGGGTCAGCAATGCTGGTTTAAGAAGCAGTACAGTATATTAAAACGTCTTATCTGGAGACATAAACTTCCCTTGTTGTCCAGCAGTTAGGTTATTTGGTGTTGGAAGCCTATATAAAGGAAAAGAACTTCTTGAAAACAATGTCCTTTGCAGTTGGAATAACTAAATCTTCTACTCAGTCTCTGTTGGTGTTATTGGCTGCAAAGGCATGTAAGTTTCCCATCTGGCTCAGACCGCTCTGAATATGTGCAACATGGATTTCTACATTATTCTGAAAGCAACTAAAGAAAGAAGAAACATGGTTAACTGCTTCATCTCACAAAACTGAAAACAACTTTTTAAAAAGGAAAAGCTTAATGTAAGTGAGGAGATAGCTAAGATAAGGATCCCAGGGCAGGAATACATCTCCCCTTCACATTAGTCCTCATTTGTCAGGAGTAATTGAAAAAGTGGGCTCCAAAGAGCGCTGGAAAGAGGGTGAACTCTTTGGGGAATCTCTACTTCTAACCTGAACCCCCTTGCTAAATGAAAACCTAAATACTATAGGACTTCTAATTCCTTTATATGAAAAACTCTAGCCCTGGCTGGTGGCTCAGTGGATAAGGCACAGGCCTGGGAACCCAAAGGAAGCTGGTTCGATTCCCAGTCAGGGCACATAGCCAGGTCTCCAGCCAGGCCTGCAGCTGCAAGCAGGTGAAAGGCAACCATACATTGATGCTTTTCTCCCTTTCTTCCTCCCTCCCTGCCCTACTCTCTAAAAATAGTGAATAAAATCTTTAAAAAATAAAAACTCCATGTGAAGTTTCTATTCTAACAGTAGACTGAATGTAACCAGAAGGCTCTCTTACACTTTATTTAAAGGATACAAATTGTATGAATATTGGGTTGGCCAAAAAGCTTATTTTTTTTCTCCGTAAGATGGCTCCAGCAGTGCTTAGTTGTTTTTAACTTCCTTTGAAACAATTTTGTTAGATTGCATTGTGACAGCTGTTATATCAACAGGTATTAAAGAAAAGAAACATAAAAATTGGTGAATTTTTGTGTAGTCATTTTAATACTGAAAATGGAAGAAAATATACAACATTTCTGGTGTATTATGCTTTATTATTTCAAGAAGGGTAAAAATGAAACAAAAAAATGATTTGTGCAGCATATGGAGAAGATGCTGTAACTGACTGCATGTGTCAAAAGTGGTTTGGGAAGTTTCATGCTGGAGATGTTTTGCTGGATGATGCTCCGCAGTCAGGAAGACCAGTTGAAGTTGATAGAGATCAAATCAAGACATTAATTCAGAAAGCTGGCATACTCAAAATATCCAAATCCATTAAGTTATTGGTGAAAGTGAAAAATGTATCTTCTATTTTATGGAAAAAAGGACTAAATGAACTTTTTGGCCAATCCAGTACTTTGCAAATATGCATTAAAAATTCTTAAAAGTAGGCCCTGGCTGGTGGCACAGTGGCTAAGGTGCTGGCCCGTGAACCCAGAGGTCACTGGTTCAATTCCCAGTCAGGGCACATAACCAGGTTGCAAGCCAGGTCTCCAGCCAGGTCCGTAGCTGGAGGCAGGTGAAAGGCAGCCATACACTGATAATTCTCTCCCTCTCTGCCTCTCTCCTTTCCCCTCTCTCTAAAAATAATGAATAAAATCTTTAAAAAAATTCTTAAAACTTGTACTGGAAATCATTATGAACTTAATATAAAAATGATTAGGGTACATCTAATGAATTACCTGATATTAGAAACATCTATTGTACTCTTGATATCATTCAGTGAATCTGTAAGTGATTTGAATTCAAAGGAATTCAGGTCTCCTCCTTCTGCTAGACACTAAAGGAAAAATATTTCAAAATTTAATTGAATTATAGTTCAACTACAGGCAAGAAAATACCTAATTTGTTATCATTTTCCAGCAAGAAATTAGCAAAGTTCATCTAGATGTCAAAATTTAAGAAAGCATTTTCATTGAAATTTACCTTAATCTGTAATAAAATAGCTGTTAGCCTGGAGATTAAGTTGGTCAGATTTTCATTTCCCACAAAGGGCTGTCCTGTGGCGGAACTGGCATGCCGAACGATTTCCTGTGCTTCTTCCTCACATCTTCGTCTCAGGTCTGTAGGCTGATCTGCGGGCTGCAGCCCCTGGTCTGGTGCGAGCTGAATATGACGAATGAGACAGAGTGTATGTTCATAAGGCCATACTATTTATGTGTTGTGCCCTGTTTTTAAATTTGGACATTTACAAAACTAGCATTTACAACAAAAATGGGGTGCACTCTTACTTCAGAAGGTTTTCTTCTCCTATACAAGTTTTCTAGCGAAAATAGAACTTTATATAACTTTTTACTCAGATTCACTACCTGTTTATGGCTTATTCTATTTAACATTTGACTTTTCTCTGTGTATATGGGATTCTTTTCCATTATACTCTTTATCACTAAATACTTGTTTGTGTTTCCTAGTACAAGGATATTCTCTTACATAAGAAGAGTGCAGTTATCACACTCAGGAAATCTAACATTGATATAACACCATTTTCTAACAGTCTACATTCAAATTTCATTAACTGACCCAATGATGTCCTACATAGAACTGTTTTTCTCCTTGAATACATTTGGTTGTCATGTCTCTTTAGATTTTTATTCTGGAACACTTCCACAGTCTTTCAAGACTTTGATAGTTTTGAAGAGTGCCAGCCAATGATTTTGTACAGTGTCCCCTTGCCTGCGCCAAGGCTACGCAGTTTGGGCAGGAACGCCGCAACAGTGCCGCGGGCTTCTGCACCGTGCATCGTGATTAGGAGGCACCTGATGCCAACCTGTACCCACACCGATGTTGCCTTTGATCACCTGGTGAAGGTAGTGGAGGGGTTGCCAGATTTCCCCACAGCAGAGGATTTCCCCTTAGTAATTAATAAGTACTTGTGAAGAGATATTTTGAGACTCTGTAAAGATTTTGCTCTTCATCAAACTTTTATCCATTACTTTTAGCATCTATTGACGATTCTTGACTTTACCAATTTTTACTATAATGGTTAACAAATGGCGTCTTTCTTCTTCTTATCATTCATTCTTCCTACATTTATTGGTGGGTACTTTAAGAACTTTTCCTTAAAAATGAGTGAACTAATTAACATTAGTGGATTCATGGATCTTATTTTATTCAATCTCTTACTATAATCACTTAGGCTGAAGCTCAAACTGTCCCAGATTTGGGCAGTGGAGACCCTGTCAAGCTGGTTCCTTTTGATATATCCCCATAATTTGGGGGACACGTTTTACTTCCCTCTAACAATAAGATGGCCCAGGCTCATTTTCCACTTTCTCTGGCCTAGCTCAGGAATCAGGCTCTTTCCTGGAAGCCCTGCTTGCTTTCATCGGAGAGCAGTGTTTACAGACCAAGCTTTGGGTATGAGGTATGTTCAGTCTATCCGGGTGTCATTGCTCCACGCTCTCCACACACACCCACATTTACTTGTACCCATAATATGCAAATAAAATAAGCCACAAATTCATACTGATTCTTCCTATTCTAATCTAACTCCACAGGGTTCGTTCTGGTCCTCCCCTTCTTCAACAGGGAGAGGGATCTGCCTCCCATTATTCTCAATGTACTCATTTAATTATTTGCTCAATCCTAGAATACCCAGTTTCAGAATTGCTAATCCTTTACCACTAGGACAGAAACCGTACCCATTAAAGTTAAATATTTGTTTAGAGTTTGGTTTAGCTTTAGACTAAAGGCACATAGTCAAAAGGCTATGTTGAAGTTACGTGGATTTGTCTCGCCCCCTTCAGTGTATGTATACGACTCCTCTGAAGTACAGTTAGGCTCATTTGTTTGTTTCCACTTTAGAGTTCACCTGTGTTTGCTGGGGAAACAAACACTCAGAGAAATGTCACACCTCCTCACTTCCCCATCCTCACCCCATTCACAGATGACAAGTTTCTGTTTTCTCCTTCTTGTGTTTGCTTTTGAAAAACTAAGCAGATGCATGCATGTTTTATTTCTGCTCACCCAAAAGGTAACACACTGTATATACTATTATGTACTTTACTTTTGCCATTTACTATATCCTGGAACACTCCGTTATCAGTAAACAGAGAGCTTCCTGGTTCGTGCCCAAGCAGTTCAGTCCTCCACTGTGGGGAGCACCACGCGTGTTAGCCAGCCCCGTGTCTGCGCGTTTAGGTTTTATATAATAGTTTGCAATTAACACTAATGCTGTAATGAGTAGTCTTGTCCTCTAACACTTCCTAAAATAATTTTAATTGAAGTATAAAGTTCACAAGGCATAAAACATATTAGTTAAATTGTCGTAAATCAAACATGCCTGAGAAATCAGCATCTAGATTAAGAAAGAGAACATTATAGCCCCTCAGAGGCCTTCCTAATGCCATTTTCCAGGGTAACACTCTAAGGGCAACCACCACCCTGGCTTCTGACATCATAGATTAGCTTTTGCTGGCTTTTGGCTTTATATAAATGGAATCACTATATATGTCCACTATATATGTTCTTTTTATTTTTTAAAAAGATTTATTATTATTTTTTTTAGGCAGAGGAGAGCGATATCAATGTATGGTTGCCTTTCACATGCCTCCAGCTACAGACCTGGCTTGCAACCTCGTCATGTGCCCTGGTTGGGGAATTGAACCAGAGATCCCTGGGTCCACGGGCCGGCACCTTATCCACTGTGCCACCAGCCATGGCCCATTACATATATTCTTTTGTGTCTGACTTTATCTGTTCAACATTATATTTGTGAGTTCATCCATGGTATTGCATGTAGCTAAGTTCATTCATTCTCATTGTTGAGTAATATTCCATTATACAATTTTATGACAGTTTATTGATGGGTATTTGAGTGATTTCTAATTTTTGGCTATAATGAACATTCATGCTATGAATATTCTAGTGTATAACTTTTGGTAAATGCCTGTTCACATATATGTCAGGTATATACTTAGGAGCTGAATTTTTTAGTCACAGTGTTCTGATATTTCTTTAAAATCAACGTTATACTTCTACAAGAGTATTCTGAAAATTAAGTAATTTTACTTTATGGGATAATGAGCAACCCACTTCTGCATGTATCACCACAGCTTTGATATGTGTCATCTTAATTTGCTTGGTTTGCACTTCCTGTAGATAGTTGCTAGTCCAGAGGGAGAAATGCATTTGTTAGGACAACATATGTTGCTATGTGGGTATAACTGCCAGGAAAGTGACAATTAATGATAATTGATGGCTAGAGGAATGAGTAAAATATACTCAGAGTCCAGTTGTAGGCAACCACAGTTCATTTCCCTCAGTTCAATTCTAGTGGATTGACCATATCACCTATGATGGACTGTTGGGATTTATCAATGAGGCTAGTGCCCTAAAAAGCTAACTGTTTAAGAATCTCATATCACAAATAAAGGTGGCTTACTAGAAACATAAAAACTCTACAAATGTAAATGCAGGAGCATTCTAAACTCATCTCAATCATTTAATTCAAATTTTAGGCAGCACTGCTGAATCAAATTCATATATATAATTTTATGTGCATGGCAATGATAATTCACAAACAACCCTATAATCTATGTGTTTGAAGTTCAACCATCCACAGTTTTAAAGTTTAAAGGAGGAGGAAATAAAACTGTAGACACAGTATAATCATAACTAAGGGAAGTAAACCAAAATATAATTTTTGGGGTAGTGGAATTAAGAGTAATGATTTTCTAAAATTTTTTGGAGTGTCATATCAGCTGTAATCCAAACAAACAATAAGCTCACTGTCTAGAAAGCACTCTTTGACACTAATGCTGTAAGGAATAAAAATATATAAACTATCATTCTGCTAAAGGATTTTATAAAGATATTGGCTTACTTTGAATTTTCTAAAATGTAAAGGTAACAATATTAAGTTTCAAATAAGAAAGTGTAGAGGGCATAGCCCCTCAATGGAAATTAATGCAAATTACCTACCTCATAGCAAAATTGCTGAACTTTATGCAAAACTTTGTTTAGATCCTTGTTCAGCTGTTCAAGCTCTAGAACAATTGTTGCATATCTCCGCTGAAATTCAATGCCAATGGGCATGGAATATGATTTCTGAGAAGAAAAGAATGAGATTTTGATAAGGGTTTTTGAGCAGTGCAATTTCAATCATCTAATATGAGATCTGACTTATCCAATACCAACTAAAGGTTATTAAATTTGTCAACAGTCAATGCCACACTTACATAATTTTATTAATCAATGTCACTCTAATAAGTTCAATAAAAGGAAAACGAAATACCAAAAAAAAAAAAGGTAAAAAACTTTCTTAGTGAATATTTTCTACATAAAAGAACCCGAACCCTGATCAATCTCTTTTATGAGTAAAATTGACTCATTAGGCTAATAAAATAATATATAAACTGTCAAAATAACCTGAAGATGTTAACTTACATATTTTCTAATTTATTTATTCTGAATCACTTTTAACAACCTTTGTTAACATGACTTCCTTAGTCAAAGGGCCAATGTTAGGGATTATGCTCATATAAACTGTCAAAGAACCGAACACATCCATTAGCCTTATTCAACTGAATGAGGTGTGGGTTAATGAACTGTACTGAATTGCTAATTTACCTACCATGTGTCCAGTGTAACAAGAGACAGTGTTATCAAATGAGGATTTAAAAATAATATTTATCACAATGTTTTCTTCCACAAAATATTTAAAAATCCTTAGATGTAGAAGCCCCCACCATTTTAGAATTTAACAAGCAAAGAAAAAAGAAAAACCTTACCAATTTTTCTGCGTCTGTATTCATTTCCCTTAATTTCTTGACATGTTCCTTTTTAATCATAAGAATTTTTGATAATCTGGTCTATGGAGAAAGAAGAAAGAAGAAATGTTTTGGCACAAATATAGGCATTTAAGTATATCAGTTAGACATCAAATTTCCAACTTTTCACTAAGATTTTACCAGTAGAGTTTAGTGTTTCAATATAAAAAATATAAAATATAAAAAAAGAAGAGGCTTTTTATTTTATAATTCTGATTGGCTGACAAGAAAATACTATTTAAAAACCACTGCAACCAGGACATGTCAAAAGGAATAAAGAGCAGACATGAACAAATGGGACAATTTGTAGACCAATAATAATAACTGCAAATGATTGAAGCACAAATATGTTAAAATCCATGAGTTCATAGCAATTATTTATTTTTTATTTTATTTAAAAGGGAGAGAGGCAAACAGGGAGAGAGACATCAATGTATGGTTGCCTTTCACCTGCCTCCAGCTACAGACCTGGCTGGAGACTTAGTCTGCAACCTGGCCATGTGCCCTGGCTGGGAATTGAACCAGTGACCCCTGGGTTCACAGGCCAGCACCATTCCACTGAGCTAAACCAGCCAGAGCTGCTTTAAATTTTTGATGCAAAAAATTTCTTATACACTGGCCTGGTGAGATATTTTACATACTTGTTCATATAGACCTTTATTTACTGCTCAATAGGTTCAGGGCTCTGGACTGGTCTCCCTTCTTCTCTGGTCGCTGAGTTTTTATGGAAATTTGTGTGATTGTTTTTGGAGCTGGAAGCATTAAAAAATGGGAGGTAGTCAACAGCTTCTCTCCCCTTGTTTGTTTTCATTTTGTATTGATTATTTGTTTTTGATATAAAAATCATTATTTTCTTTTAATTTTTTTCAAAACTGAGTTCTCTATAAGAAAATGGATTAATCTTTTTATATTCTTCCAAATCCCTAGCCCCAGGAATAAAATGTTCTCTCAAAAAGAAAATTCATTGTAAACTATATATGAAACCTGCAAAATATTTTAATGTTTATTTTGTTATAATAAAAAATATTAGAAAGCCCTGGCTGGTGGCACAGTGGATAAGGCACCGGCCTGCGAACCCAAAGGTCACTGGCTCGATTCCCAGCCAGGGCACGTAACCAGGTAGCAAGCCAGGTCTCCAGCCAGGTCCACAGCTGGAGGCAGGTGTAAGGCAACCAACCATACGCTGATGTTTCTCTGCCTTTCTTCCTCCCTCCCTTTTCCTTCCTCTAAAAATAGTGAGTAAAGTCTTTAAAAAATAAATTAAGAAAACAAACAGAAAAATTAAAAACATATCCATCCAAAGTTTAATATTTACAAGAGCAAACCTGTGTTTAAGAAACCTTACCTATGACAAATGACAAAAGGGCTTTTATTTTTACCTCTCAATAGCTTAAAATAATACTGAAAGTAGTGTTTTAACTAGGCTTAACATATGTAGATTATGCACTTAAGAACTAAGCACAGAAATCAAACAGCTAAACTTCAACACTTGAGAAGCGATCCAGTGGTTCTCAGTTTCTGGCTCCCTCTGCTGGTCAGTCTCACTCTTTGCTTTTTTTTTTTTTTTCCCCTTTCACTAAAGAAAGCATGTCTTTAAAAAACAAGTCAACAAGTGTCATTTGTGAAAAGCATCATCTTTGGATCTTTCATAATTTAAACTTTTCATTAAAAATATCCACCTTTAGATGCCAAAAAGCACAATAATTCTAACTGCAAGGAAATTTAACATTTGACTGAGAAATTCAAAATGCTATATACATGTACACAAATTACAAGACTTTTCCTTGAAATAACATCAACTGAAAAAGGTAACACTGAATATTTTAATGGATTATGCTATATACCATATATAAAATTTTATTTATGAAGATTATCTGAAGCCAAAGTAGTTTTTTCTTTTTAGTTTTTTTTTTTTTCAAAATAGAAAAAGAAACAAATCAAATATTATGAGACTATGATTCAAACTAAATAATTTAAAATTAGCTAATATTCAAAACAAACAACTCATTAAGAGTCAGGCAATTAGGAAAAATGTTCTAGTTAACAATTCTACACTTGTTTCAATTTAGGCTTAGATCTTTTAGTGAATAGCTATTTCTAGTCTCAGAAAGAGTTCCTCCTAACCAGGGTTAGCGAACACATAGCAACTGATCAGTTGATTGATAATGGCGAGATGCACTGAGATTACTAAATACAAGCTTTACACTTACACAAGTTAGTAGCTTATCATTCAGAGTTTCACAGAGCACAGGTTAGCATGTGAGTGTCCTTTACCTAACAAGATAGTAAGAACCAAACCCAACAAAAAAAGACCTCTAAGTCTTTTGACTGTTACAAGTTTTATTTATTAATTAAAGATTTTATTTATTATTTTTCAGAGAGAGGGGAAGGAAAGAGAGGCAAAAAGTTAGAGAAACATCAATGTATGGTTGCCTTTCACCTGCCTCCAGCTATGGACCTGGCTGGAGACCTGGCTTGCAAACTGGTTATGTTGCCCTGGCTGAGAACTGAACCAGTGACCTTTAGATTTGTAGGCCAGCGCCTTATCCACTGTGCCACCAGCCAGGGCTACAACTTTATTTTTAAGCTTTGATGGAAATAACTGAGTTCTTAAAACCAATACAATAATTATAAAAATTTTTAATATTTGGTCCTAGGAAAACTTTCAACTTCAGTAACACAAAAGACACTGAGTTTTTAAATGAATGTTCAGGATATTCAGGAAAATTCTTACCACTTGGATAAGGAATTCTACTGGAAAACCACCTAATGTTTCAGTGTCAGAGCCCGAAATCTTACTTCTCCAAGGTGATTGTCCTAATAAAGGATCATTATCCTATGGATATAAAAAGGAACCAGTTAATCACTGATTATTCAAAAGGAAATATATTTATTAGATGAAGAGTTAAATGCCACTATAATTAATATTATGTTAAAAATCCTACAAGATTTTCCAGAGTTGAACCAACTATTTACTTATTTTATTTAAAATCTGACAACTCAAAATAATGTGGGCATTTCCTAAAGTTGCTGTAATAGATATATATTTCATAAAAATATAGTTCACATTCATAATAATCATTTAAATTACTGATGACATTTTTAAAATGTTACCGTAGTTGGTGCTGGGAGGAGAGGAGTATAATGTAACCGTGGCGGAGTCATTAAAAACCGAGAAGGCCGCTGTTTTTGTCCAAAGGCAGCAATTGGCATCGTCTCATGAGGCTCATTACTCTGGGAAAAGAGGAAAGTCCACAAGACTTGTAGAACTTTGCCAATCATTATATATTTCCACATAATACACTACACTAGCTCATATGCTATGATTTACCAGAGAATACGTTATCTGACAAAGGTCAAAGGGCTAGAACTTAAATCAGAGTTGAAAATACTATTTTGCTACCAAAAGATTGAATCCATGAAATAAGAAAATTAGGTAAAGAAAAAGACAAAAAGATCAAGACAGAGGATCAAAAATTAATGTTGAATATTAAAGTGCTCTAGGCCACCCCTGGTTGTGTGTGTGTGAAAGACTACCTCAATGTTACCTGCTATGATTAAAGTCAACTCTCTGGCCGGAAATATTAGATGGTCTCATAAAGGAAATTACACTGATAAAACACAAAGCAGTTTCCTTTTTTAATTTAAAAAATATTTTACTTATTTATTTTTGGAGAAAGGGGATGTAAGGTAGAAAGAGAGGGAGGAGGGAAACATCTTGCCTCTTGTGTGCTCCCAACTGGGAACCTTCCCGCAGCCCTGGCATGTGCCCTGACCAGGAACCGAACCATTCAGTTTGCCCACAACGCCCAACTCACTGAGCCACACCAGTCAGGGCCAATTCTCCTTTTTGAAAAGCATGGTTGAAAGATCTTATCCTTTAATGAAAACCTTAAGGTTCTGTACTTTGACCTATATTTAGTCCAAATTTTCTTTTTTTTTTTAAGATCTTCATTTCACTATTTTCAGAAGGAGGGGAAGGGAGAGAGGCAGAGAGGGAGAGAGACATCGATGTATGGTTGCTTTTCACCTGCCTCCAGCCACAGACCTGACTGGAGACCTGGTTTGCAACCTCGTTATGTGCCCTGGCTGGGGAATCGAATCTGCAACCTTTGGGTTCGCAGGCCAGCACCTTATCCACTGTGCTACCAGCCAGGGCAAATTTTCTTTTTTTAAAAAAAATATTTTTAAAAGATTTTATTTATTGTTTCCAGGGAGAGAGGAAGGGAGAGAGAAAGAGAAGGAAACTTCAATGTATGGTTGCCTTTCACCTGCCTCCAGACCTGGCTTGCAACCTGGTTATGTGCCCTGGCTGGGGAATCAAACCAACGACCTTTGGGTTCGCAGGCCGGCTCCTTACCCATTGTGCTACCAGCCAGGGCCAAATTTTCTTTCTCTCTTATTTGTACTCTAAAAATTATGTTTGATAAGGAAACTCTCATAATAAACAGAGAGTCAGGTTTTTAAAAGTACATATCAGAAAAGGAATATTCTCCTACTTTTGCCCTAAGAAGATAATTTTTTTTTAAACTTTATTAAGATTTTATTTATTATTTTCAGAGAGAGGGGAAGGGAAAGAGGCAGAGAGGGAGAGAAGAATCAATGTATGGTTGCCTTTCACCTGCCTCCAGCCACCAACCTGGCTGGAAACCTGGCTTGTGACCTGATTATGTGCCCTGGCTGGGCAATCGAACCAGCGACTTTCGGGTTCGCAGGCCAGCACCTTATCCATTGTGCTACCAGCCAGGGCTTAAATTTTTATTTTTAATTTTAAGTCCATAAATGTTCAAAATCAAGTTTATAACAAAGAAATGAAAAACGGAGACTAAAGGTGAATAATTTAATTTTCACAATGCTTAGAGGCAAATAATTTTATTATAGTAAGTTCATTATTCACTTTTTAAAAATTTTGTTAATTACATATATTAGTTCTTAAAATTATTTTAACTTATTATAAAACTGTATAATTTTCATTACTTCACTACATAAATCATGATCAGCCAGTACTTTAATGGACTGTATAAGAAATTCAAAGGTCTGGAGTCTACTCTCACACGTCTGAAACCAGCCCTAAAGCCTTGGCTGCATTACTTACAGCAATTTGTAATTACTAGTGTCTCAGTAAAATCATGTAAAAAGTGGAGTAATTAACACATATCCTATAGAATTCTAATTATGAGGATAAAACAGGAGAACAAATATTAAAAGTACAAGATATTACTTCATACTTTAAAAATCATTGTGGAAAAAAAAAAAAAAATCATTGTGCAAGAGAACTGTAACACAGCTGGAATGAAAATGTGTAGCTTATTCCCAAGACTATGTAGTCAGGAGTGATCAGTTCTGTCACACTAAAGTGCTATGGGTTAAGGGGCAATAGAGAAGTGCTAGATTCTTAAACATGTGGAAGACTTGAGTTGGAACGCCTAAGCATCTTTTCCTAGGTTTGATCTGAAACCTTGATTCTATCATACAATGCAATCTTTTTTTTAAAGTTTTTATTTATTTATTATTTTTAGAGAGGGGAAGGGAGAGAGGCAGAGAGGGAGAGAGACATCAAAGTATGGTTGCCTTTCACCTGCCTCCAGCTACGGACCTGGCTGGAGACCTGGCTTGCAACCTGGTTACGTGTCCTAGCTGGGAATCGAACCAGCGACCTTTGGGTTTGCAGGCCAGCTCCTTAAAGCCACCAGCCAGGGCTTTAAGAAAATTATATATAACATATTTAATAGGTACAATATACAAATATATATGAAATACTTACAAGAACTTCATAGTCAGGGATAGTATGGGTTCCAAGCCCTCCCCTATCAAAGGTTACTCTATAAGTAGCATTATAAGTATCCACAGCAGCTATTTGTCCAGTGAACAGACCATCATGAACACCACGTAATCGTGCTGAGAAAATAACCAAAACAGGCATTATGATGTTTGGAAGTTACAAAGAACTGTCTATTATAAAACTACTCCAAGCATGTAATTTAAAATGTAGAAAGTACAGTATTGTGGTCTATCATAGTTTCAAAAAGTTGTATACTTTATTTTCAGTTTAGAGAACAACACTTTTTTTGAAAACTTTTTCCTCTGAACCTTTGCCCTGTGCACCTCTTTCCTTTGCTAATTTTGCTTTGTATCCTTCTCTGTAATAAGCCAAGGCTATGGGTGTTGAGCACTCTGAGTCTTTCTAGTGAATCACCAAAGTCAAGGGTAGTCTTGGGAACCCCTCACACAGATGTATTTTTGTGTCATTATTTAAATCCAGTCTGAAATAACATCAGGAAAATCTCAGCAAATATCAAGCATGAGTGAAAAATATAGTAATAGCATTTAAAGCATTAAACTAGGGAAAAGTGACATTTTATATGGATAAAAAGTACAATACACAATATCATTTTAACAGAACACAGATATTCAATGTAAAATTGTTTAAAAGAATCAGTTGATTGAAAAAACACACTTGTAGGAGTCTAAAATATTCTCTGTCTTTGATAGATCAGTTAAGGGAAAAGTAAACAGGTATATAGAAGATATAAGAATAAATAAAGTTGAACAAATATAGAAAAGGACTTCTAGTTATAGCAGCATGAAGAGATTTTGAGAACAATTTTGAGATTGCTCTCTGTGAAAGGCAAGTATAAACCTGTACAAGACTGTCAAATGCAGAAAGCAGTCCAGAAATGTTCAGTGTTGAAAAAGTGCTAGAGTCTCAGGTCAAGGGAGGTCAGTGGCCTTTTTGCAGGAGGCTCTTCACAGCCCACCATTGTCACCCACTTGGCTGGTAATAATGGTTTTACTAGTGTAAAAGCTGGTCACGAAAACCAGCAGGGCTGATGCCATAGGGGGCAAGTTAGATGTGGACCAGTGGGTAAAAATCTATGGCTTTGCTAGTTAAAAGTGATGAACTCAATCAGGACAGAATAAGAAAAACCCAGAGCTTTTGTGAGCCCATGGGGTAGGTGAATGGAGAAGCCCTGGCTGAGGTGAATGGAGAAGAACCAGAAATTTAACGGGGGGATCCTGGAAACTGGACAGCCATGAAAGGGCTGACGTATGTTCCTCATATGACCCTGGCTGACTGGAAAGCTTTGTGGAAGGGTGGGGAATACCTGAGAGTCTGGTAAAAAGTCAAGGCTCCCTTGCCTCCAGGTAAGTTTCCCAGACGAATCAAACCACTGCTTATACCCTCTCAGTATAATTATTAACCTACCAACTCACTTAAAACCTTGCTATTCCTTGTACCATGTAAGTTGCAATTTTAGTTTACCAAATTCTTGAAAATTAACTTAAACTTGGCTTCAGTGGTACTTTCCCTCCATGTTACAACTGAAATGAATATACAGAATCACATCTATAAATTGACAAAATTTATACTCCTACAAAATTTCAAGCAAACTATCTAGCAAATAATTTAGTTTTAGAGTCATTAGAAATAGACCCAAGGATCATAAAAACAATGGTGTTTATGGACTATCCAGGGAAGATTGTTTAGGAAAGGAAAAAAAAAGAATATAAATTTTTTGAAATTAAAATAATTCATAGATGAATAAACAGTAATCTCTGTAATATACTGCTGTAGAGCTCTAGTTCAAGTTTTCTAAATTTAAAAGCCATTTCTCTAATAGAGGTTATTTTGGAGAAAAATTACAAGTCAAAATATTAATAAGCTTATCTTCACTAACCTGTAACTTTGGTTCCAATAACCAGGGGCAATGGAATCTCATCTGGGAGATCTTTGAATTGTGAAAGATCTGCAACTTTCTTTTGTTGTAAGAGCCGGATTTTCTGCCGTTTCTGTTTTAATGCTGATCTCTCTTCCTCAAAAAATGCAGAAGAACATCTAGAATAAATTATAAAAATAATATAACTATTCTATACAACAACTTCAAATCAAACCACCTTCTCATTGTTCTCTTTCTTCCTCTCATTCTTTTGAGTATTGTGTTTAAAAATGAATTCTTAGAAATAATCATTTCCTTTCAAAGTAAGTTACTTTTACATCTTTAAAAAAACAGGCCCTGGCTGGTGTGGGTCAGTGGATTGCACACGGGACTGTGAACCAAAGGATGCTGGTTCGATTCCTAGTCAGCGTATGCCTGAGTTGCCAGCCAGGTCCCCCATTGGGGGTGCCTGAGAGGTGACCATTCCCTCTCTATAAAAATAAATGAATAAAATAGTAACAAAACAAAACAAAACAGGGCCTTGCAAAACTCAGGTATATAAGCAAGTGTCTGAATTATTCCTTCCTATAAGGCAGAAGAATCTGTTTACATGCTCTGGCAAAACTAGCTGGATCCCAGGTCTTATCTTAAGGACAAAGTTCAATTCTAATATTCTATTCAGAAACACATGATATTTTCCTGGGAACCCAGTGCACATACTAATACAGGAATTAAAGATGAGACATGCCACTGTGTAAACTTTGAAACATTCTTCTTGCCTGTAAGTGTGAATACTGAATTTACTCTTTAGGGTCTTTCCTCTATTTTCAAATTCTGTGATGAACCAAAGGTATTAAACATAGGTTTCATACCATAAAATATATATATGTATACATAAAACCATCACCACGGTTAAGATAATGAAATACGAAGACATCAATTACCCCTATAAGTTTCTCTAAGCCACTTTATTTTTCCTACTTTGTATTCCTTCCACTTCTATACTACTTTCCAAGTAGTCACTGAGTTGCTTTCCGTCATTATCATTTCTATCTTCTAAAATTTTATATAAAATTTTATATAAATGGTGCTCACTTCGGCAGCACATATACAATTGGAATGATACAGAGATTAGCATGGCCCCTGCGCAAGGATGACACACAAATTCGTGAAGCGTTCTATATTTAAATAACTAATTAAAAATAAAATAAATTAAAATTTTATATAAATGGAATCCCTTGGTACGTGCTCCTTTCTGGTCAGGCTTCTTTCATTTAGCATAGTTATTCTAAGATTCATCCATATTGTCATGTATCAGTGGTTCATTCCTTTTTACTGGAAAACAGTATTCTATTCTATGGATGTAACACAATTTGTTTACCTATTTGCCTGTTGGATACATGTTTGGGTTGTTTCCAGTTTGGAGGTTATTACAACAATGTTGGTATGAATATTTGTGTACTGGTTTTTGTGTAAATATATATTTTAATTTCCCTTAAGTGAATAAAATGATTGGCTCATATGAGACCCTGGCTGGTGGCACAGGGATAGGTGCAGGCCTGCAAACCCCAACGGTCGCTGGTTCGATTCCCAGTCAGGGCATAGAACCAGATCGCAAGCCAGGTCTCGAACCAGGACCATAGCTAGAGGTAGGTGAAAGGCAACCATACATTGATGTTTCTCTCTCTTCCTGCCTCTCTCCCTGCCCTCTCTCTAAAAAAAAAAATGAATGAAATCTTAAAAAAAAAATAAAAGATTGGGTCATACGGTCAGTGCATGTTTAACTCTTTAAGAAACAAGCCAAATATCACCAAAGAAGATATATAGATGGCAAATAAGCATATGAAAAGATGTTCCACATCATACGTCATTAAGGAAATGCAAATAAAACAAGACACCACTACAAACTTATTCAAGTGGCTAAAATCTGAAATACTGACAACTCCAAATGATGACAAGGACGTGGAGCAACAAGGATTCTCATTAATTGCCGGAGGGAATGCAGAATGGTACAGCCACTGTGGAAGTTTGGTGGTTTCTTCTAAAACTAAATGTACTCTTACCATATGGCCCAGCAATCATATTCCTTGCTATTTACACAAATGAACTGAAAAGTTATGTCCCCACTAAAATCTGCACATGGATGTCTATAGCAGCTTTATTCCTAATTATCAAATTTGGAAGCAACTGAGATGTCCTTCAGGAGATGAATGGTATTATTTAATGCCAAAAGAATGTGCTATCAAGCCATGAAAAGATACCCAGTAACCTTAACACATTAATTTTGTTATTGTAAATTAAGGAAATATTTAAAATAATATCAGCAAAATCATCTTTTTTTAAGTTTCAGGGTCTTCAAAATTTTTAAAAAAGATTTTATTCATTATTTTCAGAGAGAAGGGCAGGGCGGGAGGAAGAAAGGGAGAGAAGCATCAATGTATGGTTGCCTTTCACCTGCCTCTGGCTAGGGATCTGTCTGAAGACCTGGCTTGCAACCTGGTTCTGTGCCCTAACTGGGAATCGAACCAGCGACCTTTGGCTTCACAGGCTGGCGCCAATCCACTGAGCCACCAGCCAAGGCAAATTTTTCTTATTTTTCAAGCAAGATCATGTTTAAATATAAAGGATAAAACAAAATTTATTAGTTCAGTTAAAATTTATACTTGCATTTCATCACTATCTCCAGAAATCATTAAAACTAATTACCATTTCTACTTGTACAAGTAACTATTGTACCTAGGCCTTCCTTGAATTTTTCCACCATTAAAAAAAAAAATCTTACACACATTTTTTACTAGGCAGGTATACATAATATGAAAACTAAAACTAATGATCTAATTCCTCTGACGTATTTCAAAATTCCACTCCAAAGTAACAAAGCTGCGCTAGAAAGTATATGTTAGAAAGCAGGATAACACTGGAAAAGGAAGTCATTTCACATGAAAAGTGATTCTCAGCAAGTAACGTATTAAGATAGATAAACTTGTACATAAAGTAAAAAATGTACTTGTGGGAAGGCTCTTAATGTGATAAAGTTTTACAAAAGATAAAGTTTTTTTTTTTTTTTAAAGATTTTATTTCATTATCTCCAGAAAGAGGGGAAGGGAGAGAGGCAGAGAGGAGAGAGACATCAATGTATGGTTGTGTTTCACCTGCCTCCAGCCACAGACCTGACTGGAGACCTGGTTTGCAACCTGGTTATGTGCCCTGGCTGGGGAATCGAACCTGCAACCTTTGGGTTCGCAGGCCGGTGCCTTAACCACTGTGCTACCAGCCAGGGAGATAAAGTTTTATAAATGATATAGCTTCATTAAATACTTTTTGGTGCATTACTAAATATTTTTTGGAACACAGTGGAGTATAATTACACATAACAAAATTATATCCAAAGCCTGTGATGTGAACAAAACTGAAATTGCACATTTTAAGATGTTTAGGTATAAAAAGCCCTTAAAAGTTGATTAATAGAATATATTTAACATATAATTAATCATTCTGAAAACTTCTATTTTAGTACTGGTTCTTTTTTTTCCATCCTCTTTAAGCTTAAAAAAAATGAAGTAATGACAGTACCAACTTATTAATTTTATGTTAAACAAAAAGATTATTACCTCCGTGGTTTTCCCATAAGCCGCCTGATTTTTCCCCACTCTACTCTTGTCAATTTTCTCGTTTTCAAATTAGGAAAAGATTCCTTTAGACATACACAGAAATCATTATCACCTTCAAAGAGTGGTCTATAAAATACAAATGGTATTTTAATGGTTAATATACAACATGTTACTTAAGAGACATAAAAAAAAAAAGTATGCATTTCTATTTTTAACATCAAATTAATCACAAAATGCCGAACTTTCCCTTTTACCCAAAACATATATACAATAGGTATACATTCAAAGTGTGAAAGCTAAATTAAATCCTTGGGTTACATGAAACAAATAATGTGTAAAAGTTAACTTAAGAAATACTACCTCTGCTAGACATGTTCAGGGAACATTGATTTTTGTTAACCTTCCTACAGAAGCATATCCTCTGGGGGTTCCCCTGCCATTGGCGTGTATCTGGTGAGGACAAACAATGTCAGTTGCCAAGTGCCTGTCCTGAAGGCAACACCATCAGCAAGGAGTCCTCTAAGTATACACCAGTTTTAGAAAACTGGAGCCCTCCAGGGAGTTAGAGTACGGATTCCAGAACTCATATCACACTAAGACATCCTCAGAGCCTGCTTATATACCCATAGAAAATCTGTGGACAAAAATTAAACAATTCTATTTATGAGTTTGGGCAATCAGAAACCAGCAGTAATACACAAGCTTTTAGATTTAAATATGAACATTCACGAAATTCACAAGCTTCAGAGTAGGCGATTGGTTTGGAAAGCAGAGAAAGGAAATAAAGAAAAGTAGCCAGTGAAGCACCAATAACCAACATGGATTAGATTAGATTACAATGGATGGGAAATCAGAATTTTTCTTCAATAAATTCTGTTGAATAGATTTCACCCAAATCTAATGTTTCTCTTTTTTAAGTTTTTTTTCTTTAATATTTTATATATTTTTAGAGAGCGGGAAAGGAGAGAGGCATAGAGAGGGAGAGAGAGACATCAATGTATGGTTGCTTTTCACCTGCCTCCAGCTACGGACCTGGCTGGAGACCTGGCTTGCAACCTGGTTATCTGCCCTGGCTGGGAATCGAACGAGTGACCTTTGGGTTTGCAGGCTGGCACATTAACCACTGTACCACCAGCCCGGGCCAAATCTAATGTTTCTTAATGTTTTATTTAAACATTTACATGTAATTAAAGTACATAAATAAGTACTACCACATGAGAAATATTATCCTCCTAAAAATCTAATTGAATCAATTATTTCTTTACTATACTAGCACTTAAAATCCCAAGATTTATAAAACAAGTCCCATTCATTGCAAATGATGGTGCTGTGTTTCATGGTCTTTGTAAATTATAATGTAGAAATTATACTTTCATTTTATTTTTCACTAAAATGTGTAAAAACTTCTTCCTCAGAAGAAAAGGGAAGGAAACTATGAAGAAATGAAAAGGGATCAAACCAGGATGAGGAATAGAGAAAACAATTTAGGACAAAACAGGATTAAAACAGACCTACAGAAAAGGTTGTAGCTTTTAAGGTTTGAAAAATTTAAATTTTGGGTTCAAGTAATATTCATAATATAAACCGTGATACATACTTATCTATATTTGAGTAGAACCACTCATATATACACCATTTATGTGCTTTGGGAAGCTTGAGTAGGTTACGTAATCGAAAACCAATCTTCTGTGAGGCTTTCTTATCTGGTGTTGACATTGTTGCTGTAAATTTCTACACAATTCAAAGAGAGAGAGAGAGAGATTCATTATAGTTCCCTTAATCAAAAATGAGCATCTATAACATGGAATGCATTTGTGAAAAGGTAGATTGAGTACTCAAAAATATTTAACAATATTCAACATGAAATTTTTGTTATTTTTTAATAAACATTCATCCTCTAACAAAGCTAAAGCCTCCAGTCTTCTAACATATTCTGACAAGGAAGGTGAAATATTTGCCCCTACCATGTTTGTAACGCAGTACAATTTCAATTGGGGTATGCAGGAAGAAGATACTTGTGAGAAATATTCCTAGAGTTCTTGGGCCAGAAAAGACCAGCAAGAACTCTTGCTACTTTTGAGAGAGTGACAGAAAAAATATGTCAGCAAGCAAGAGGCCCAGAGGATTTCCAGTGAATTTTGTATTAAACCAGAGCTCCGATGCTATTAAATAGTTTCAAATCACTGAAGAAGAAAAACATGTTCCAAACTATTTTCATAAAGATAACATAATATAGATTATGATACAAGAAAATATTCATTTCTATGAATTTTAAAAATGCTTGAAAGATATTCTGTGTTCACAGGTTGCAAAAATTAATACAGGGTGGAGCAAAAGTAGGTTTACAGTTGTTCATGTGGAAAATAATACAGTCATTAATAATAACAAGAATAAATTGTATTTTGTATACTCAGAACTATAAACCTATGTCAAATGCCATAATTAACTTATAATACTGGCGCAATGCTAACACAGAACTTTCATTAAGATTTATTTTTCCTAGTCAGGTTGAATCTAAAGTTTACATGGAAAAGAAAAAGTGCAAGAATACCTAGGAAAATCTTAAAAAACAAAACAAAAACAAAAACTAAACAAAACTGGAATACTGTCTTATGAGACATTAAAACAAAATATAAAGCAACATTAAAACAATCTGACACTAGCATATAGAAACATACTAGACATAAAGAGAGAGAGTCTAGAAATAATCTCAAATATTTATAGGAACTTACCTTGTGATGCAGGCAGCATATTAAATCAACATATAAGTGAGTGATGGATTGCTCAGTAAATGTTACAACCAAGTAGTTCTCTAGAAAAACGTTACATTTCAGCCTTACCTCATTCCTTACTCTGAAAATAATTTCCAGATGGATTGAATATGTAAACATTATAAAAAATAAAATAAAATAGGAAATATGAGAGAATTCTAAAACTAAAAATTTTAGACTAGGGAAGGTCTTTCTGAGCGTAAACTCAAGAAGACATAAAAAGAAAAGATAGTAAGGTGCCGGCCTGCGAACCCAAGGGTCGCTGGTTCAATTCCCAGCCAGGGCACATAACCAGGTTGCAAGCCAGGTCTCCAGCCAGGTCCATAGCTGGAGGCAGGTGAAAGGCAACCATACATTGATGTCTCTCTCCCTCCCTGCTTCTCTCTCTGAAAATAATAAATAAAATCTTTAAAAAAAAATATTTTCAGTCCTGTATGATGAAAAATACAGAAACAAAGTCAAAAGACAAACTATAAACTCTAAAGAAATATATGGCCAATACAAACACCCAAAGGCTAATATTCTAAATATACACAAAATTTTTAAAAATAAGAAAATAACCAACAATTAATAAAAAAAAAAATACAGTTTATAAGAAAGAAATAGTTTTTAAACATGTATGAAAAAGTTACTCATAAAGTGTCAACTAAAACCAGTGAGATGCTATTATCAGATTAGCAAAAATGTGGATTTTGATTATATATTAAGGTGTCAAGCATTTTGAAAAATAAGCTCTATGATACATTGTTGGTAGAAAGTATTCCCCAGTACCATTTCTTTGGAGAATAGTTTGGCACTACTTAAAAATGTTCAAATGTGCATATCCTATGATTCAACAGTCCACATTGTAGACATCTGCCCTAGGAAAAGACACTTGCAAGCAAATTTATATAGACATGCTTGTGATGTTCACTACAGCAGTGCTTTTAATGGTAAAAACTTAGAAACCACTTAAATGCCCATAAATAGAATAATATATAAATAAATTACGGTATCCTAAGATGGAATACTATAGAACAATAAAAAAAAGAAAAGAAATACTAAGGCCTGCCTACCTATCATTCCACTCAGCCATCTATCCATCCATCCATTCAAATCAACCAGTATGCCATATCTCAAAAACAGACTTCTAACCCTGGCTGGTAGCACAGTGGTTAAGGTGCCGGCCTGCAAACCCAAAGGTCGCAGGTTCGATTCCCCAGCCAGGGCACATAACCAGGTTGCAAACCAGGTCTCCAGTCAGGTCTGTGGCTGGAGGCAGGTGAAAGGCAACCATACATTGATGTTTCTCTCCCTCTCTGCCTCTCTCCCTTCCCCTCTTTCTAAAAATAA
>PVIW01005376.1:0-56220 GCA_004026585.1 Noctilio leporinus
CTTTAATTCAAGAGTAGGGGAGGGTCTTGGATATTTAGGTGGATTGAGGTATGGGGGGGATTAAGAATATGTGAGGAGTAACTTTTGCAAAGGATATGTTGGGGCTTAATAGTTCATATTGCTCTCGGTATAATTCAGGTGCTTGAGATTGGCAGCAATCCCTTTCCTGATGCTGCCTCTTTTTCTTGGTCAGGACTTTCCATTCTATAGTCTATATTCTAGCTGGTCTTGGCACGTGGCAGGGCCTCTGAATGTCACAGTAGGGCTGATTCTGAGTGTCCGCCCCCAGGTAGGCTGGGCCTTCTGCAGCCTGGCTGGGTTTTAGGGCTACCGGTGTTCTGGAGCCCCCAGGGAGCCCCCTCCCACTCCTGGCGGAGTTTCCTGCTCAGGACAGCCCCCAGCACTTCTGCAGGGCAGCCCGCAACTTTGCCGGTCCCTGTGACAACTGGCCCCACCCCCGCAGTTCCGGGAGGAGGCCGGACCTGTCAGTCAACACTGTCCGGGGTCCGCCTACACTGTCGCGCTCTTCCGGGGCGAGCACCAGGCCTCCAAGCTAATCAGGTCTCCGCGGAGTCCTTTACGCAGCCTCTGTGAGGAGCCCCTCCCAGGCGTGGGCGGTGCGGCCTTTGTCTCCAGCAATGGCGGGTCGCCCGTCACAAGTTCCAGGCTTGCTGGCTCTCCGGCTCGCCGTTTGGAGTTTCCTGCGGAGCCTGGGGGCCTGTGTGGTTGCGCAGGGCTGGGCCTTCCCCCTCGCAGGGGCCTCTAGCTGCTGTTTCCCCGGTGGCCCAGCAGCTCCGCTTTGAGCCCTGTCGCCGCCCCGCTGGTGCACTTCCTGCTCCCCCCTCCGGCTTCCCTCAGGACACTTCTCCTCCGCCTCTAGCCCTGCTTGGAGCCTCCTCTCCCTGTTGCCGGGGTGAGTCTCTCACACAGTCCCTCCCCTGCAAGAGTTCAATTCCGCGTTCCCTAGGGCGTTCGCCCTCGCTGCCCGCACTTCAATGCTGAGACTTCCAGTCGCCAGGGAGCCTGAAACTGGCCCCAGTCAAACGCGCCCCTCTGGGCAGAGCCGCCCCTGCCCAGAGCCAACCTCGGCCCGCCGACCGGTCGGTCAGGAACGCCTCACCTACTGTCCTGCTGGCCTCCTCTGCCTCTGGGCTGTGCTCCCCTGTGTCCAGATGCTGCCCATTCCAATCCCCAGGGTCCTGAAGACGTCTCATGCTCCTTATCCTGTTCTCTAGCTGCTTTGGTACTCGAGAACACCATCAGCACTGCTCTCTACTCGGTCGCCATCTTCTCTTCTCATTTTTTTGGTTGAACTCTGACCAGTATAGGCAAATAAAGGGCTTTAATGATCATTTAGTACAGTGAATTGTATAAATATTCAGGAGCTTCAGAGCTATGGGGTTATTAAAGTCACATTGAAGCCCATTTTGTAATCCAGGCACAAAACATTGGTGGTTTTATTCAGATACTTTGTCTCACTGAACTTCCCTACTTCCAGGGCAATCCCAGGCTCCAAGGAAATTCCCTATGTTGCTCTTAGTATAATTGAGTAGGTGGCACAGAAACCAGCTAAGATTTATGAGAATTACTTCCTTCATATATCAAAGTGTAAAAAGCTAAAAATGATTTTTTTTTAAGTCCCAATATTGACATTGAGACAGAAAAACAAGCATCCTATTCATTTTAATTAAACATTTAATTGGTGATTTCCAGTAACATTTTTTTTAATTCAAAATTTCTGCTTCTTTTCCACAAATATACTGAGGTATGAACATAAAGATATATAGGTAAAGATATTAGATATAAAGCTTCTTACAGTAACAAAAAAGATGGAAATGAATCAAATACAAAATAGGAGGACAGTACCTACATTTTATTCAATCCTAGATGGTTACTACTTAGAGTGAATTAGAGCGGTAAGTGCTGGTCAAATTAGAATGAACTCATGTTTTCTTACTCAGAACTAGGTTTCTTTTTTAGGTCCACCTGTTTTAGTGGGAGTCTTGCAGTAAGACTAGCTCATTTGCATAGCTTTCTTCTGAGGTTAAAGTACGAAAGGAATTAGTGCTTGATGTTAGCAGGACGCCAGAAAGTGTTCTTGTTCCCTACACATCATTTCTCTTTTGTTCATGGTAAGTCAACAAAGATGGAGTTAGAGTCTGGGAAGACAGAGAGAAAAAACCTCCACTCCAGTCTGTGTTCAGAGTGGGGGGCATTTGTCTTTACATTGCTGCTGCTGTTTTTGCTGCCTGTATACACTCTGTACACAGAAATTTTGTTGTTCTTTTGCCATTTCTAATTTAAGGGGAAACATTTGATATTGACTTTGTCTCAAAATAAATATAATTGTGATTTATATCTCATATAACTGCTATCATGTTTCAAGTTCTATTATATTTCTGACACTTGAAATACTCTTGAAGACAGACACAGGACATAAAATGGAGACAGCGGGGCATAAACATTCCACTCAGCCTGCATTTCCTTCCTTTCTCTTCTCTTTAAATATTTTGGGAAATACAATGATGTTCCATCTTCCCTGGTAGGGAAGCTAAGGTATAGATGATGAAGCAGATAGAGCCAAATAGAATGTACTTCTAAATTCTACAGTACTCCATTGTGAGTTTTCAATGTCTGCTGCTCCCCCTTTGCTTTAGGGAAAAGGCATTGAGAACAACTTATTTCTCATGTGTTCGGATGTTTTCCCCTGAGCTAGTCACTTGGACTGGATTTCCTAAAGAGCAGAGGCTAAAGCAAGGACTAAAATGCTGGCTCTGTCAAGTGCAAGCCCAGAGTGTGGTGATAAGGAAACGATGAAGGGAGGCAGGAGAAATGCAAAGCACTCCATGCTACTTGCCAGACCACTTGCTTCACTGGAAAAGCAAAAAAAGGGGTTTAAGGATGGACTTGGGAGTCATAGAGAGCAAGTAGTTGAGGTTCCGCTTTTGCAGCACTGCCTCTTCCCCAGACAGTAAACTGTGAGAAATGGAACTGTGATCTCTAGAAACCTCAGCAAAGTGATTGGAACAAAAGGTTGCATGGAACTGAATTGAATTTCCTCACATGTAATGGGAGAGAGGTCTGCTTTGGTATTCATTTTAAATTGCTCTTTGCCAGCATAAATTGAGTGCGGACAAGTGGTGTCACTAGTCTCTTTTGCCCAGCCCCATCTAGATCTTGATCTCTGAGAGGAATGCTAAAGCCATTATCCTTGAGGCCTCCAAACCCAGCTTGGCTAAGTGAGAGGGCAGAGTGAGGTTTGCCTATTCTGGCTTGGGTAATAATTCTGTTCTTCATCTTCTGTTTGGCTACTAACTGCAGGTAACCTTGGATTGAAATCCCTAAAATTTCTCTGCCTGTAAAATGTGAAATATGCTTCTGGCCTACCTCAGTGATAGCTCTGAACCTTATGAGATCTAATGAGTTAACATTTACAAAATGTTAGAAGCTATTTTAGAGAATGGCATTCTCTAAGCACAAAAGATCATTATTCATTACCCAGAATGCATACAAATAAAAATAAGAGTGTTTCAGAATAATAAGAAGACTGATGTATGGAGCTGTATCTCCTGTGTGAATGATAGGTTGGAGATTAGTTTAGTGGATAAACTTTTAAAACACAGCAGTATCATGCACGTTACTGAAAAAGAGGCCCAAAGACCATATTTTGGTCTGGCAGTCATAGCAGAACAGGAAATGTCAAGCTGGTATGATTTACTTCTAGTGGTCCCTCTCAGTTTTATTGGATACCTTCAAGCTATGAAGCGAAGGATTTCCGGAAGGAAAACTATGCTATATATACATGTAATGATGTGAATAATACAGATTTCTGCATCTGTATTACTCATAATAGATATTATATAAAGGACATCTGCACCAGAAATCAGACCTCTGATTACACATATTCCATGCTCTCAAACTTCTCTTCCTCACCAACCAGGTTTAAAACTCTCACCACTGTACTCTACCAAGCAAATGACTTAATATATAATATTCTCGATGTAGCCTATTGATGGTAGAATTGTAGGCCTAATATTTTATAATAGATGCTTCTTCTTTCTCACTCTAAATATATATGCATTGTAGGGATAGATACATAGATAGATAAAATATATTTATTTACCAAAGACCATCTCACTTTTGCATATCGTTTCTTATTTTACAAAGAATTTAAACATATTTTATTTGTTATTAAAATCACATAATTAAATATAATTTAAAGTTTTATTTATTCATTCTTCATACAAATACTATGTATGTGCTAAAGGGTAGTAGAATGTGCCAAAATGTGCCTCTTTAGCATAACGATTGTTTTGAGATGATTATTCTGAGAAATAGCAAACACAAGAGAAGCTCTGAAAACAGAGTCAAGATTACCCCTTTGTTAGGGAAATACACATTTGTAAAATAAATCTCCATCAGTAAAGGTGTTTACCCCTCTGTACCAGGAAGAGAAAGCCAACTAAATTATAAGAAACTCATTAGGGAGAAGGCTCTTATTTAAATCATCAACAAACCTGATTCATGTTTACTTTACCTGGTCATTTCCCTGAACAACTGTCTTTCTTTTGTCTTTAGCTGAGGATAGTATGTATTTATAAACTCTAAGCCACCTCTGAAAGTTACTCATTTTTCTCTGGGTATTTCCCACGTATACATACTTGAGATATGCATATTAATAAACTTCTGTTTGTTTTTCTCTTGTTAATCTATCTTTTGTTGCAAGGATACCAGGCAAAGGATTAAAAGGGTAGAGGGAAAATAATTTTTTTCTCCTCTATGTTTCCAAACCCTGATTCAAGTACTGAAGATAGCACAAAATGCTTGCATGCATGGGGCTTATATGGCAGAGGGGAGAGTAAACAAATACAACTGGAAATGGATGGAAACTGAGATGAGGCTGCGTGTAAGAAGGCAACTGATCAGAATAATGTGTTAGAAAATAAAGGGGAGGAGGTTAATTTTTTTTTTTTTGATATGGTAAAACATTCTTAGAGGAAATGATATGTGATCAAATTTGAAGGTTAAGACATCTGTTTTGCAAAGAGACAGGAAAAGGGCATGTGAACAGAGAGTTAGAATGTACAGAGGCCTCAGGAGAAAACTGGATTGGGTGATTTCAGGGATCAGAAAAAGTGCCAGAGGGCTAGAGCACACGGGGAAAAGTGAGATGAGGTCTGAGAGGGAGTCTTGAAGGCCCCAGACATTCTTGATGGAAGGAAGGCCACAGTAGCATTTTAAGAAAAATATTGATGAGATTATATTTACATTTTTTGAAAAGTTCACTCTGTTTACTTGAGGAGTAGTTGGCTAAAGGTAGGGTGTCCCAATGTCCTGGCTTGCCAGAGATGGCTCCAATTTATGAGTGTCATCATGGGTAATCATTAATGTCACCCTTTCACTCCCAAAAGCGTAGATTTGGGTGATACATTTTTAGTCCCTCTAATAGGAAGGGCAAAAAGTCAAAGCTGAGAGTCCAGGTGAGAGGATAGTTTTACAGCCCAGGTAAGGGATGTTGGCTTTGATTGGTGTGACTAACTGGGAAATGTAGAGAAAGATCTCATCTTACTGATTTTCCTCAAATCTACTAGAGACTGGAGATGGAGGCAGGGACATGTTCTAAGCATCATGCATCATGCAACAGTTCATTTCTGTTTCTCAGTTATAGTATCAACTCCTCATGTGACAGCATTTAAAATGTGGGTTCACCCTGTTAACTTTGCAGGCAACTCACTAGTGCACTGTGTGTGGTAATCAGGACAAGCCCCATAGGGAACTTTGGAAAAGACAAAGTTACAATTTGACTTTGGTGATAAGAGAGGGGTGCAGAGAGATGAGAAAGCATTAGGAAGAGTATTGTTTTACAGGTAGAACCTAAGAATTTATCCATGAACTAAATTTAGGCTAAGCAAGGGAAAAATTAAAAAATAAAAAGATACAAGGATGAAAAGTGGCTCAGCTCAGCTTTGTTCTTAAAATATGTTCTTTCAGTTCCTTCCACAAGCTTGCTGAATATTTAGTTTCTTATTTGTGATGACTCTGGGCCATTTTAAGCTATACTGCAAAGAAAAGTTTCCATACAGACCTACATGAGTATTTATACCTTCACTAAATGACCCCCTTGGGTTACACCTTAGAAGTTCTACTTTACATTTCTTTACCTGTCTTCTCTCAGGTTGTCAGCTGTCACTGTCTGCCTCCAGCCACCACTGCTCCATATTATTTGAGAGCAACATTCCAAATCTTTAATTCTTAGTTGCATAAATCAACTCTCAATTGAAAAAACTGGAGAGAAAATTTGGGGGAAAAGTGAGATCATACTATGGCCAAAAGCATAGAGTGAAGCACCAGTCATTAAAATAGCTGTACTTATTTACATGCTTGTAGCATTCAAGATAAATATCCTGGTTCACATTCTAACCCCACCCTCTCGTACCAAGAAGCCCTTGTCAATCTTTTATCTCTTCAATAATAGACTGCCAGACACTACTTCACCCACATCTCCTATAGTAGCAGCAGCACAATCTGCTTGACAGAGAGCTCACACAGCTATCATTCTGTAGCTGAGGAGGTGAAGCACGAAGATCTCATCCTGTCTCATTTCATTAAAAGGTTGGAATTAGACAGTTTCTACATTTTAGTAACAGATGTTTTGTATCCTTTATTCATTAGGGATAGTTATTTTATATATTTTGTTTTTAATTTAATTTTATTGTTGTTGAATTACATTCATCCCATTTCCTGTCTCTTTTCTCCCTTTCCCCACCCACCCACTCCCCTCCAAAGTCAATCCCACTTGTCCATGTCCATGCTTCTTCCATGCTAGTTCCTTGACTAAACTGCTCCCCTTCTTTGCCTCCTTCTCCCCTCAACTTTCCTCCCCCACCTCTATGCCCACTGAAGGTCTATTCATTGAATTCATGTACCTGGTTCTGTTTTGCTTGTTTGTCTGTTTTGTTCATTAGACTCCTGTAATGGGTGAGATCACATGGTATTTGTCTTTCACTGACTGGCTTATCTCACTAAGCATAATACTTTCCAGTTCCATCTATGTTGTTGCAAAGGATAGAAGTTCTTTTTTTCTTTCTGCTGTGTAGTATTCCATTGTGTAAATGTACAAGTTTTTTGATCCATTCATCTACTGAAGGGCACTTAGGCTGTTTCCAGCACTTGGCTATTATAAATACTGCTGCAATGAACATAGGTTCTTATGAGTTGGTGTTTCAAGGTTCTTCAGGTATAATCCTACTAGTGGAATTGCTGGATCAAAAGGCAGTTCTATTTTTAGTTATTTAAGGAAACTCCGTACTGTTTTCCATAGTGGCTGCACCAGTCTGCACCAGTGGTCCCTTTTTCCCACATCCTCATCAACCGCTTGTTTGTTGATTTGTTGATGATTGCCATTCTGACAGGTGTGAGGTGGTATCTTATTGTGGTTTTAACTTGCATTTCTCTGATAGCTGGTGATGTTGAGCATTCTTTCATATACCTTTGGGCCCTTTGAATGTCCTCCTCAGGGAGTTGTCTGTTCAGGTCCTTTGCCCATTTTTTAATTGGGCCGTCTCCCTGGTGGTGAGTCTCATGAGTTCTTTATATATTTTGGATATCAAACCCTTGTCTAAGGTATCATTGGCAAATATGTTTTCCTATACAGTTGGTCCCCTTTAAATTTTGCTGAACAGAAACTTCAGTCTAATATAGTCCAATTTGTTTATTTGTTCCTTTATTTTCTTTACCCTTGGAGAAGTATCAGTAAACATATTTTTGGGTAGGATATCTAAAATCTTACTGCCTATATTTTCCTCCAGGACCTTTATAGTGATGCTGCCTAAGTTTAAGTTCTTTATCTATCATGAGTTTATTCTGATGTAAGGTGTAAGTTGGTGGACTAATTACATTTTCTGTTTACATGTCCCTGTCCAGTTCTCCCAATGCTACTTGTTGAAAAGACTATTTTCACTCCATTTTATGTTTCTTCCCCCTTTGTCGAATATTAATTGACCCTAGAGAGTCCTTTATTTCTGGGCTATCTACTCTGTTCCATTGATCATATGTCTATTCTTATGCCAGTACTAGATTGTTTTGATTACAGTAGTCTTATAGTGTAGTTTGATGTCAGGTGTTATGATTCCTCCTACTGTGTTCTTCTTTTGCAAAATTGCTGTGGTGATTCACGAGCGTTTTTGGCTCCATATTAATTTTTGAAGTATTTTTTCTATTTCTGTGAAGTCTGTATTTGGTATTTTAATTGGGATTGCATTGAATCTATAGACTGCTTTGGGTAGTATGGACATTTTAATTATGTTAATTCTTCCCATCCATGAACATGGTATATGCTTCCATTTATTTATATCTTCCTTAATTTCTTCCTTCAATGTCCTGTAGTTTTCTGAGTACAATTCTTTTACCTCCTTGTTTAAGTTTATTCCTAAGTGCTTTATTTTTCTTGTTGCTATGGTAAATTGGATTTGTTTTCTAACTTCTATCTCTGATGGTTCATTATTGGTATACCAAAATGTTTTTGATTTCTGAATATTGACTTTATATCTAGCTATTCTGCTAAATTTGCTTATTAGGTTGAGTAAGTTTTTGGTGGAGTCTATCATGTTTTTTATATACACTATCATGTCATGTGCAAATAATAACAGTTTGACTTTCTCCTTTCCAATTTGGATACCTTTGATTTCTTTTTCTTCTCTGATAGCAACGGCTAGAACTTCCAAAACAATGTTGAACAGAAGTGGAGAAAGTGGACAGCCTTGTCTTGTTCCTGATCTTAGGGGGAAAACTTTTAGTTTTTGCCCATTGAGTATCATGTTGGCTTCAGGTTTTTCATATATGGCCTTTATTATGTTGAGGTATGCTACCTCTTCCCATTTTGCTGAGTGCTTTTTATCATAAATGGTTGCTGTACTTTATTAAGTGCTTTTTCAACATCTACTGATTTGATCATATGATTTATGTCTTTCATTTTGTTGATGTGGTATATTACATTTATTGATTTGAGAGTGTTGTACCATCCTTGCATCCCTGGGATGAAACCCACTTGATCACGGTGTATGATCTTTGTAATGTATTGCTGGATCCGGTTGGCCAATATTTTGTTGAGAATCTTAATATCTATGTTCATCAGAGATATTGGCCTATAGTTTTCTTTCTTAGTTGTGTCTTGGCCTGGTTTTGGGATTGGAATAATATTGGCCTCATAGAAAGAGTTTGGAAGTCTTCCCTCTTCTTTGATTTTTTGGCATAGATTAAGAAGGATAGGAGTTAGTTCTTCTTTAAATGTTTGGTGTAATTCACCTGTGTAGTCATCTGGTCTGGGGCTCTTGTACTTTGAGAGATTTTGGATTACTTCATTAATTTCTCTAGTTGTTATTGGTCAATTCAAGATTTCTGCTTCAGTTTTGGTAGATTATACATTTCCAGAAATGTTCCATTTCACCCAGGTTGTCATATTTCTTGTCATATAGTTGTTTATAGTAGTTTTTCTCTCTCTCTTTTTTTAAGATTTTATTTCATTATTTTTAGAAAGAGGGGAAGGGAGAGAGTCAGAGAGGGAGAGAAACATCAATGTATGCTTGCATTTCACCTGCCCCCAGCCACAGACCTGACTGGAGACCTGGTTTGCAACCTGGTTATGTGCCCTGGCTGGGGAATCGAACCTGCAACCTTTGGGTTGGCAGGCCAGCGCCTTATCCACTGTGCCACCAGCCAGGGCCTTATAGTAGTTTCTTACAATCATTTATATTTCTGAAATATCAGTTGTGATTTCTCCCCTGTTATTTCTGATTTTGTTTATTTGGGTCTTCTTTGTTTTTCTTGATGAGTTTGGTTAAAGGCTTGTCTATTTTGTTTATTTTTCAAAGAATCAGCTCCTGGATTTATTGTTTCTTTGAACTGTGGTTTTAGTCTCTAAGTTATTTAATTCTGCCCTGGTGTTCATGATTTCCTTCTTTCTACTTGCTCTGGGGTTTGTTTGCTGTTGCTCCTCTACTTCTTGCAGCTTCATGGTTAAGTTGTTTGTATAAGCTTCTCCTAACCTTTTTAGGTAGTCCTGTATGAATTTCCCTCTGAGGATTGCCTTTGCTGTGTCCCATAGGTTTTGGGCTATTGTGTATTCATTTTCATTTGTTTCCAGAAACTTTTTGATTTCATTTTTGATCTCATTGTTTACCCATTCCTTACTTAAGGAAACATATTATTCAGTCTCCATGAATGAGAGTGTTTTTGTGTTTTGTTTGTTTGTTTGTTTGTTTTTTTAATTTCTTGAGGTTGGTTTCTAGTTTCAAGCCATTGTGATCTGAGAAGATGTTTGGTGTGATTTCAATTTTCCTGTATTTGTGAAGGCTTGTCTTATGACCTACCATGTGGTCTGTCTTTGAGAATGTTCCATGTGCATTTGAAAAGAATGTGTATTTTGCTTCTTTTGGGTGAAAGACTCTGTATATATACCAGTTAAGTTAATTTCTTTTAGAGTTTTGTTCAATGCCACCATATCCTTGGTGTTTTTCAGTTTGGAACATCTGTCCATTGTTGATAATGGGGTATTAATGGCTGTTACTATCGCTGTCTATGTCCTTCTTGTGTTGCTGTCTATATCTTTTTTGAAGTCCTTTAAGATTTTCCTTATATATTTGGGAGCTACTATGTGGGGTGCATATATCTTCTTGATGGATTGATCCCTTAAGTGTTATGAAATGTCCTTCTTTGTCTCCTTTCATGTCCTCCATTGTAAAATCTATTTTGTCTGAAATAAGTATTGCTACTCCAGCCCTTTTCCCATGTCCTTTTGCTTGATATATATTTTTCCATCCTTTCACTTTCAATCTGTTCCATCTTTTGTTCTGAGGTGCATATCTTGAAGACAGCATATATGTGGGTCATGTTTTTTTATTCATTCAGCTACTCTGTGTCTTTTGATTTGCTCATTTAAATTATTTACATTTAAGATTATTATTAACAGATACATATTTATTGCCATTTTTCCCCCTTTGTACCTGTATTTCTCTCAAGCAAACCCTTTAGCATCCTTTGTAATGCTGGTTTGGTAGAGATGTATTTTTTTAGTCTTTTGTCTGGGAAACTCCTTATTTCTCCTTCCATTTTGAATGAGAGCCTTGCTGGGTAGAATATTCTTGGTTGTAGGCCTTTTTTTTTTTCATTATGTGGAATATTTTTTTGCCATTCCCTTCTGCCTTGTATTGTTTTTGTTGAATAAGCATTTGAGAATCTTATTGGAGCCCCCTTACATGTTATTTGCTGTTTCTCTCTTGATGCTTTTAGGATTCTCTCTTTATCTTTGAAACTTGCCATTTTTATTATGATGTATCTTGGAGTAGGTGTGTTTGGATTCATCTTCCTTGGGACCCTCTGTGCTTCCTGAACTTGAGTAACATTTTCACTCATCATGTTAGGGATATTTTCTATCATTACTTTTTAAAACAGATATTCCATTCCTTGTTTTTCTTCTCCTTCTGGTATCCCTATGATACGGATATTATTGCAGTTCATGTTGTCCTGCAGCTCTCTTAAAACCTCTTCATTCTTTTTCAGCCTTTTTTCATTCTGTTGCACTGTCTCGGAATATTTTTCTATGTTGTTCTCCAGCTTGCTGATCCAATCGTCTGCTTCTTCTAGCCTAGTGTTGATTCCTTCTACTGTGTTCTTCAATTCAGAAAATGTATTCTTTATTTTCTCCTGGCTTTAATGATTGTTTCTATGTCCTTTTTAATGCTGGTATAGTTCTCAGTATGTTCCTTATAGCCTCCCTGGAGTTGTTTGTAGTTTTCTTTGAGCTTCTCTAGCATCATTATTTTGAATTCCATATCTGATAGTTTGGTTACCTGTTTCATTTAGTGATTTTTCTGGGGATTCCTCCTTTTCTTTTGGTGATGGACTGTTTCTTCCCCACCCCACCCCCAATTTTTAGGTTTCATTGTAATCCAATCACACTATGATCAGCTGCCAAGCTAATAAACTGCTAGGCTAGAAGGATTGAGTCAGTTGTAATCCTATTGATCTGTGATCCTCTACCAGGCTCAGATGTAGCTTGGCAGAACAAACAAATTCATTTATAAATCAATGACTCTGTAGTCATCTCTGAGGCTCAGGCCTTGCTGGGCTAGACAGAAATGTTCAATTATAATCCAATGAATCTGTGATCAGCTGTCACACACAGATACAGCTTGGTGGGACAGATTCAGTTGTAAATCAATGCATCTATGATCAGCAGCCAGGGTCAGGCTCCACTAGGCTAGACAGAAAGATTCAATTGTAATTCAATGAACCTGTGATCTGTTTCCAGTCTAAGGCACCACTAGGCTAGACAGACAGATTCATTTGTAGTCCAATGATTCTGTGATCAGCTGACAGACTCAGGTGCCCCTGGGCAGGACAGATTGATTCAGTTATAAATAAATGAATCTGTGACCAGTCAATAGGCTCAGATATAGCTTCTCAGGACAGACACTCTCAATTGTAAATCAATGAATCTATGATCAGTCACCAGGCCCAGCTGCTATTGGGTGAGACTGATCAACTCAGTTGTAAACCAATGATTCCACAGTCAGCCACCAGGCTCATGCTTCATGGGGCGGAACTGACTGACTGACCCAGCTGTAAGTTAGAGAGTTTGTAATCAGCTGCCAGCCCTAAGCCCTGCTGGGCGAGACAGACCAACTCAGTTGCAGATCAAGCAATCCACTGTCAGCCACCAGGCTCACATGTCACTGGGTGGGACTGACTGACCCAGCTATAAATTAATGAGTTTGTGATGAGCTGCTAGGCCCAGGCACTGCTGGGTGAGGAATACTGCTTCAGGTGCAAACTATTGTATCTGTGCTCAGCTAGACTCAGACATGGCAGGGCAGGATAGGTTTATTCAGATGTAAATCAATGAATTGTGTGATCAGGCACCAGGCTCAGGTGCTGCTGGGTGGGGCAGGTTGATTCCAGTGGGTGGGGCTATAAGTAACCCTTATACACTGGGTGCAGTGTATTCCACCTGAGGTGATGAGTCAGCATTGGGATCCTCAGGGCTATTTCCCCACTTCTGTGCTACAGGCCACCACTCCAATCTCTCACCAAGTGTCTCCAGTACACTCTGCCCTCCCTCTGCTGGAGCCCAGGGTAAGTGGGTGCCAATTTTTGCTGTAGTCACCTTAGTAGTTTCCTGTCTCAGGCAATCTCAGGCTAGTAAACCCCGTGGCTTTTAGCCCTTCTCAGCTGGATGCTGTATTACTCTCCACCATGTTGTTGTAAGCTGGGAAGCCCAGCTTGGGGACCAGAACCCAACCTTCTCAGGTGGAGCCTTCAGTGGGGGCCAGCCAGCCCTCTCATGTTTCTGTGATTCCTACCAGCCACATTGTGATGAGCATCCTTTTCTGTTCTGTCCATGGTTATAAGGCTTCTTTCCAGCTGGCGTTTTGTTGGTAATTCCCGCTGACTTTTTCTCCAAAAAACTAATTCCAGATAGGACCTGGGAGGAGAGTGGTGTAGCTCTTCTTACTCCTCTGCCTTCTTGCTGGCTACAAATACCTATTTTATATACTTTTAATTTCTTTTTCAAGAAATGTAGGCCTCCACACCATAATTCAGTAAGTGTTAAATAAATATAAGTGGCAAGATTGGGTCAGTGGTCCATTGTCTTGTTCCCAAGAGAAGAACTTATAAGCATGAAGCCTGCTCATTGGTCATCTTTCATTCCTCCTCCTGACTTTGCCCTCCCAGCCTCTCACACCACAGCCAGGGACAACCCCCTGCAGCCCCCACCCCTGAGCCCTTGGGCCAATTTCTTTAGAAAATAATGCATTCTCTGTAGTGCAACCCAGCACATAGGAAGCCTTGGCTAGTTTTACCCATCTTCTGTTGATACTGCTTCCTCAACTTGTCCCTTGCTATAGAATCACAAAATTTGTTAACTGCTTTACCTAAGTAAAGAATTAAGTATGACTTTTCTGTCTTTTGTTTTGTTATATTTCTAACCAATTCAAGGTGATGAGTGCCTGTGTTCTCATCTATATATGAACATTAAATAAGTCCCTGTGTTACAAAAAAACTATCACTAACCCAGATAAGACCTTCTCTCCATTCCAAGTAATAGGTACCATTGATTTAATCATTACTTTCTGAATTTCTCATTTTCTAGGCTTGATGATTTGCTTTGCCAACATTTGTGATAATTGTGTTGCTGAATTTTAAATAGAGTCCTTAGTCAACTCTGTATCAATCCTGAGTGAGATTATAGAGAACAATGTTTCCATTTTCCGGTGAGCAACTTCTGTTTCAGCTGAAAGAACATCATTACCGGATCCTGTTTGTGGATGACATTTGGTCACTAATTCACTAATGGAGTGGGTGGGCAAGATGCTGTTTGTTCTTCTCCCTCTATTTTAAAAATAGAAATTGTTCAAGTGAAACATTATTGAATCTGTTGAAGCCAGCAGGGTTATAGAAAGAGGGTCTGAAACTTGTAAGTGTTCGAGCTTTCTGTGTTTCGGAAAGAATGTACAATTTTTAGTGGAAATCAGGAATGCAAGAAACTCACCATGTTGTCCTAATGATTTTAATTTTCCTACAGGCTCTTAAAAGTTGCTGCCAGACTTGCACTGCTCCACAGGGCCACATTTGAAGTTGGCACTGGATGTTGTCTGTGCATCAAAGTCAGCAGGGATTTCTATTGTGCTCCTCACTGAGTCCCAGTGACATGAGTTTCCACACTTGGTTCCCCAGGCTCAGGTGGTGCTGTGCATGTTCAGCAGGGATGCTCAGGATGAAGTGTTCAAGCTCTAAGTAGGCAGGAGTCCTCCCCACTCCTGAGCAATGGGCATGCCCCTGTGCAGAGGCTGCTCTGAGGGGCAGCAGCTCCCCTGCCACAAGTCAGGCCAATCAAAAGGCTGCATGTACCTAACAAAGTGAAATTGCATTGTTGGCTTTGCCATCCATATTTCTCAGTGCACTAAATATCGGCTTTTTATTTAGCAATTTTGGGGGAATTCCTTTTCTTTATTTTACAGACACTCAGTGCTTGACATAGTACAAGCTCATACTATCATTTCTCAAGCCATTAAATGTTAACTTCATTTGGTTGTATGAATTATGCTTTGCTCTTTTAGTTTTGTAATGAAAAATAAGTACAGGTTATGCAAGCAATAACCCCTGTGCATGCAGCAGCAATCTTTCTAAATGGTTTATTATGCCACAGTCTGGTACTCCATTAAATATAGATTACAGAGTGCTGAATAAATGAATATCAACTAAGTGTCCCCATTCCTCTGTATATATCAGTGCAAGTATTGAGTTGTGGCATTTTGAGAAAATGGTAAACTAGAAAGAGTAAGTCAAGTAATAATTACACATTTGTCTTATCTCATGCTTCTTGCCCTCAAAACAGCAGAATGCCTTGGGGAGTGAAGGGAATGGTGAAAAAATATTTCTGATCTGTTATTATTGGTAGAAATAGTCTGTTCCTTTTTTTTTTTCCTCTCACAAATTTTTATGTGAGAGATCCTTGGACTTATTTCCCACTCATTGGCATTTACTAAGCTGTGTGGAGTAAATCCTTCTGAAAGCTCAACCATAGCTCTGTGTAAAAGAAAATGTTGTCATGTGATTATCCTGTTTTTCACCTGGCGCCTGAAGAACACTACTTCTCTTTACCATATTGAAACTGGAAACTTCTTAGTTTGAGAAGACAGCTCAGTTTCACGATGAACTTGGACATGGATGGATGATTCTATTGCCTCTTCACTGATGAATTTAGGCTTCCAGCTTTAACCAGGCTTTCTGCTGTTGACCCTAATTAATTCACTCACATTTCAAATAAGAACTATTTTCAAAAAATAAAATGAGGGAGAATTTCTCACCTTAAAGTTAAGACATTAAGTAGCAAGATGGCACTGAGAATGTGTTTTAGTTACATTCAAGAAGATAAAGTGTTATGTCAATCAAGTGTAATTTTCAATGCAAGGATTACCTGTACTGAAGAATAAACCAGAAGCTTGTGTTTCTTTTTGAATCATATTGCCTCTTGACATTTCTATCTTGCATGGAATTTCACCCCTTCTTGACCCTCCTAGGACCCCATTCCTTCATCCCAGCTTTCTTCTCTTTATCTCCACTTGCCACCTCAACACTGCTTTGCTAGATTTCCTCACTGCTTGAGGTAAAAAAAAAAAAAGTCATTCCTAGTGCCACTCTTTTCTTCTTGTTTTGACAAATTCCTTAAAGGAATGTTAAAAAACATGTTTTCTCTCTGGCTGCTCTCTGCTCTAATCCACCACAATTTAACTTCTTGCTTCTTCCTTCACTAATAAACTTCCCACTCAGAGAGAGGTCACCTGTAGCTTCCTATGTATGTTTCCCTCCTTGTTTCTTGCTCTCCTTGTTTGTCTGTGAAACTCCATACAATACTCCATTACAATACCATGAACCCCCTCCTTGTCTGCATCCTGTGTGTTCACTGGTTTCTGTTGTCTTACACTAACAGCCACTTTTCCTATCCTTTCCTCTCTCTCCACTGGCTTTATTTCTTTTTTTAAATTCCAGTAATGTTGCTTTCACCTTAGGTTTTGCCTTTAAATTACTCTTTCTCTTTCTTTTAAGGTTTTTTGCATCACTTGGGTGGGAAGTTTTCTTCCTGCCTCTTCCCTCCATAAGTAGTAGATTTCTTTTCTCCCTTTTGACACCTAAATTACCCGTCTCCCAAACTAGATTATAGTAACTTTTTTTAAAAATATTTTATTTATTGTTTTTAGAGAGAGGGGAAGAAAGAGAGGGAGAGAGGCATCAGTGTATGGTTGCCTTTCACCTGCCTCCAGCTACAGACCTGGCTGGAGATGTGGATTGCAACCTGGTTATGTGCCCTGGATGGGTATCGAACCAGTGACCTTTGGGTTTGCAGGCCAGCACCTTATCCACTCTGCCACCAGCCAGGACCTTGTAGTAACTTCTTTCATCTTTTTAACCCCAGAAACTGGTGCATGGTAGGCTTTCAGAAAACATTTGTTGAACAAATAAATGGGTATAAGAGCATATTAAATTACAATAATAAGTTCCAGTGCTTCACAAACATTTTTTTCCTTATAACCCATCTCTTCCTAACAGTGAGGGTGTCATATGTGGCCAGGATATATCTGGAATGCACACGTGCCTCCTGAGATTTATTTGCCTGTCAGAAATGGCAAGGGGGAATAAAGCTCTGATAGAGTTGAAAGTATTAAAAAGAATTTAACAAGATTTCAGCAGAGATTTATTTTGTCTCAGAACTGTAGCTAAGAAGTAAATCTGAGGATAAAAGGCACTAAGTATTCCACACTCTACATTTATAAAGGTACACACCCATGGAGACAGCTCCTGGGGAATAGAAAAACAGAAGCACTAATGTATTCTTGGTTCAGAAAGGGCATTTTTCCCTACTCAATGTTAAAAAATAAAAGTGCCACAAGAATTACTCATACGATAATCATGAGACTGACAACTCTTTGGAGAAATATCTACATAGTTGTAGTCATGGACTTCCCCATCTGTACTAACTGGACAAGACAAATACAGTAGAATTGGTGAGAGATTGTAGGTCTGAAATGGAAAGCAGCAGTGACTTTCCATTTAGAAATATAGTTGCAAACCTCAGTGCAAACAGATTTCAGGGGAATTAGCAGGCACTACAGAAGCTAGGTGAGTATGTACCCTAATCAAGAGAGTTTCCAGCTTAAGGGGGAACAGGCACAAGAGGATTCATGATGGAACACCATGGTAGGAATTTAGGAAGTGGTTGCTTGTTAAGTAAAAATCAGTCAGAGGACTAGGGCCTGCAGAGGTAGACACCTCCCCCTAAACCTATGCTGAACAGAAAGGAAAATGCCCCTCACTTCCTGCTATTAAACAGTGACTTTCATTGATGTTCCTCATATAGGATAGTAGCTATTTCCTACTGAAAGGTTTGGTTTAGATGTGCTGCCACTGAACTGGCTGAGGGTCAGCACCCCTCACTATTGCCTCCTGTCACACCCCATGCACACATGCATGCACAGATAGGCATAGAGATATACACTAGTACACATATACACATGAAGATAGACATGCACAACCACATTCCACACACATAGATATAAATGGATATACACAATCACATATGGTCATACAGATACACAAAACTACATACCACAATCACAGCATACAGATACACACATATATACATAGATACATGTAAAACATACCACATATAGATACATGCAACCATACACAGAGACACACACAGATACAGACACAACCATACACTACACAGATACATGCAACCACACACAGATGCTCAGATACACACAACCACATATTATACATACATATACACACAGACACAGACAAATATACATAAACACATACAGCTACATACCTTATACATATACACATAAAATCACTTACCACACAACAGATACACACGTACAGATACACACAAATACAGAGACACAAACACACATAACTGTATACCACACACATGGGTGCACACATAACCATGTATACATATAAAGATATACAACCACATATACACAGATACATACACAGAGAGGTATCCTCTCTGTCAAAGTCATGTTACCAACAATGCTGCATGTGTTCACTTCTTCCATGTACCTATAATTTTTGCATAAAGTTACCTGTGATCTGTAATCCTTTTGCTCCCAGAAATGTGGACAGGACTCTTGGAGTAGGAAGAGAGGGGGTGTGGATAAGAATATCAATCTCTGGGACAGCTCTCTAAACTCTTACAGCACATACCCCTTGTATTACATGCCTTGTCAGTGCAGGACCAATTCATGTTTTTTCTTCTCTAGACATTTCCCTATTTACATATTGCCCTCAGGCCACTAACTAAATATTACAGGACTACTAGGTTGTAACCAGTAGTCATATTTATACCACTACTTATTAGAGACAAGTGTGAAACCTCACTTGAGCTAGTCAAAGTTTCTTTCCTGGGAACTTGAAATTCACACTAAGATGGTGCAATCTGAGCCTGAGTTTCTCTATCACATGGAGGTGACATGAAATAAACCTGGACAGACAGCATAACACATTTCTGCCTTGGAGCTTAGCAGAAAAGAGGTTGGTTGAGGAGTAGAGGGAAATGAAGCATTTACAGATGGAAGCATCAGAGAGAGATGGTGGGAAGCCCTGGAGACTTGTGAGCTCTGGAGCTTGCTTTATGAATCTGGCTATATTCTTGCACCTGCATTTCAGGAGACAACCACAACCCAAGAGAAATATTTCATAAGATTAGACAAATGTCTACAGTTAAACCATTCAAATTTAGGAAAATGCAGGAGTTTAAATAGTTTTCACAAAAGGAAATATGCATATGCCTCTATATTTAATATAGAACTGTAAATCTATCACATTATCTATGCCTATAGTATGTCTACATGCCAGTGAAGATTTTAAAGCACTTGAAGCTAAATATAGGTTATCTAAATTTTTAAATATTCCATACTTTATGCTGATACTATGATGTTTATATTTGTCTGGTTTAACATACCTTTTAACATTTTTTAACCAAAAAATAAAGGTCGATAATTAACATTTCACATTTTTTTTTGGTCTTTTACATGTAATGAGACAAAATTTAAATTCTAGGAAATTACTAATATATCCTCTCTGGTGCTTATGTTATTTCTTCCAAATCAGTTTCATAATTAGTCTATAGAAAACAAATTTGTGTAACTTCAAAGTTTCTTTTTACTTCGTAATTTTAACACACACACAAAACACACACACACACACACACACACACACACACACAGATGCACACACTTCTGGCAGTCACACTGTATTCCAAAGCAGGTTTCTCCTGAGGATGTGAAATGTTTCATACTCACACTCTTCTTAAGATGAATGGTGCATCTGCTGGCTTTCAATCCTCATTCATTAGATTTCCACCAAGCACCAGGGCTTGTGAACATAGGATTAAGACTTAGTTCTTTTGTTAAATAGGACAAACTTTCTGTCTTCTTACTTGACTCATCATTGCTGAGTGAAGACCTTTGCAGAGTTGTTTTTGTGCCTAAAATATACTCTGGGCCAACAATAGCATATTCCCTCTTGGACAGCAAGCATTTATCTGAGCTCTAGCCCACAGTGGGACTTTTAAGCAAGTTAATCATACTATTAGACCATCAACAGCAACCTCTGGCTCCAGGAATGAATTTAGACATTTGAGCTTCAACTATTCTGGACTAACAATTGTCATCTATCACATCAATTGTTGAGTTACTGAGATCACCTGCTTCATTTGGCCTAAGTTTAGAGCCTTTCATTCACATTTCACTTCTCACAGGTATATGTATGTGTGTTACCAGGCCCTCAGAGACCCAGATTGCTCACTGATGGCCTGGTTCTTACCCTTGATAACTGTATTTCTTTCTCACTCAATGCCAACTTTGGCTATTTGATTGAGATAATGTCTCTGAACCTTTGAACATTTTTCATGATGCGCCCAATGCAGGGATCATGGTTCCACTTTGGAAGGGCACTGTTTGGGAAACACTAACTTAACGATGTCCTAAGCTGTACAAAGATTAATATAATTAAATGGAATATAATATATAATTATCAACAGGTAAAGAAATAGGTGATCATGGTAATGGACTATTAGAAAGTTAGATATATTTGTTTTAGCAAACCAACTTGTTTATAGTTTTAAAGTACAGTTTTAGACAGAGAACCAAGATGGAAGAGAAGTAAGTGGAGCTACACCAATCTTCTCCCAACGCCAAACTGGAATTACAACTTACTTGGGGAGAAATCATCCAGAATAACCAACAGAACACCAACTGGAGCAAAGTCTTATTACCAGGGACAGAACAAAAGAGCCAATTCATCACAATGTAACCTAGATGCCTAAAACTGACCACTAATCACAGATTGGATTAACAACTAAAAGAGACAGACAAAGACAGTGGATCTCTCATAGTCTCCAACTGGCTGACTAGGCCCAGAGAGGGACATAAGCTGACATCACCACGCACAGATCCAGGAAGTAAAAAAATGTACCTCTACACCACAGAAGGTCACACCACTAAGACAGTAAGTCAAAGCAGACCAATCCAAGAAGCAGAAACAAACAAGAGCACCTAAAATGGGGAGACAAAAAAATAAACCCTCAGCAAATGGAAAGGATGAATCATCAGGAAGAGTGCAAAATGAAATAGAGGCAAGCATACTCTCAGACATGGAATTCAAAACAATGATGATAGAGAAACTAAATGAGCTCAGAAAGTTCAAAGAAAAATACAAATAGCTCCAGGGGAACTACAAAGAACTCCAGGAAAGGTACAAGGCACTTACTGAGAACTACACCTGTATTAAAAAGGACATAGAAACCATCAATAAGAGCCAGGAGGAAATAAAGAATACCCTTTTTGAACTAAATAACACAGGAGAAGGAATCAAAAGCAAATGAGAGAAAGCAGAGAATCTGATCATCGAGCTGGATGACCTCGATGATCAGATTGGTGTTGGGAGAAGATTGGTGTAGCTCCACTTACTCCTCTGCCATCTTGGATCTCTATCTAAAACTGTACTTTAAAACTATAAATAAGTTGGTTTGCTAAAACAAATATATCTAACTTTCCAATAGTCCATTACCATGATCACCTATTTCTTTACCTGTTGATAATTATATATTATATTCCATTTAGTTATATTCATCTTTGTACAGCTTAGGACATCGTTAAGTTAGTGTTTCCCAAACAGTGCCCTTCCAAAGTGGAACCATGATCCCTGCATTGGTTCATGCCTGGAGAAAAAAATCCCCAGGCAGTGCAACAAAATGAAAAAAGTCTGAAAAAGAATGAAGAGGTTTTAAGAGAGCTGCAGGACAACATGAAATGTAATAACATCCATATCATAGGGATACCAGAAGGAGAAGAGGAGGAGCAAGGGATAGAAAAACTATTTGAAAAAGTAATGACAGAAAACTTCCCTAACTTGAGGAGAGAAAAGGTCATGCAAACTCAGGATCCCAAGAAAGATGAACCCAAACAGGCCCACTCCAAGACACATCATCATGAAAATGACAGATTTCAAAGACAAGGAGAGAATCCTAAAAGCAGCCAGAGGGAAACAGCTAATAACATACAAGAGGGCTCCCATAAGGTTATCAGCTGATTTCTCAACAGAAACACAAGAAGCCAGAAGGAAATGGCAAACAATATTTCAAGCAATGAAAAACAAAGGCCTGCAACCAAAAATATTCTACCCAGCAAAGCTGCCATTCAAAATGAAAGGTGAAATATGGAGTTTCCCAGACAAAAGAAGTCTAAAAGAATACATCTTCACCAAACCAGTATTGAAAGAGATGCTAAAGGGTCTGCTTTAAGAAGATAAAGAAACAGAGAGACAGACAGAAACATAGGTAAATGGATTAAATGTACCAATCAAAAGACATAAAGCAGCTGAATGGATAAGAACCAATTTTAACTTATGAATGCTTTAAAGTGATCTTATTACTCTACCAGAAGAACCCTGAAACACCAATTCATAAGAACCTATGTACCCCTATGTTCATAGCAGAGCTATTTATAATAGCCAAGTGCTAGAAATAGCCGAAGTGCCCATCAGTGAATGATTGGATTAAAAAAAAAAAAAAAAAAAAAAAAAAAAACTTTGGTATATTTACACAATGGAATACTACACAGCAGAAAGAAAGAAGGAACTTCTAACCTTTGTAACAACATGGATGGAATTGCAGATTATTATGCTTAGTGAGATAAGCCAGTCAGTGAAAGACAAATACCATATGATCTCACCCATTACAGAACAATAATGAACTAAATAAACAAACAAGCAAAACAGAACCAGATACATGAATACAATGAATACAGTGGGCAGGTGGGAAGTGGGAGGGGGAAAGAGGAGGCAAAAAAGGGAAGCAGTTTAGTCAAAGAACTAGCATGGAAGAACCATGGGCACAGACATGAAGTGGGATTGACTTTGGTGGGGGAGTGGTTGGGTGGGGAAGGGGACAGAGAGGATTAGAAAGGGGATGGATGCAATACAACAACAATAAAATTAAATTTAAAAAACATTTAAAAATAAAGTACAGTTTTACATATTTTAGTATATAATTTAAGAAAATTCAACTCAAGATTTCCACCTCAAATGAAACTAATAATTTATATAGTGGTAAGACTGTAGCATGTTCCCTAGAGCAGCCAGCAAACTGTTCTTATATATATTTTTTCAGCATAAATAAATCAGTCTAGTTAATCTTACTGAGATAAAGTATGTTATTCTCAAAGATGGCACATTCAGTAAGGTTTTTCACTTTAACTTTGATTACACACTGATTTTTTTGCTTTTAGATAATTTTCACTGTTCTACAACTTCTTGTGCCAATGAAACAGCTGATGAGAGCAAACCAATGCCTTAACTTTAGAAACCAGAAAATGTAAATAAAGCAAAAAACTCCCTGTCTTCTGTCCTTGACACCATGTTCCATCTCTCTATAACCTCAGAGAAATTTACTATTAGCTTGATGCTGCTCTTGCCTATGTAGCTACAGTTTTGTGTTCACCTGAAGCTCTTCACAGGACCCTTTGTATTCTCACCCTACTTAGTTTTCTCAGCATCATTTCCATGTGACCTTGGAACTGTCCTAGCTCCTTAGGGTTCTGCTTACTCTGGACCAAGAACATACTCCTACCGAAGGCTGTTGTCTCCTGTTTGTTCCGTTTTACATTTTGACTCCTACATGTCATGCCAGGTGAAAGATATATAGGATCACCATTCCCCATTTTTATCTGTAGACTTTGCATTGTGGACAGGAGTCAGCATTTTGGTTTTCAAGCCATTCTTCACAGAATCCTAAGAATAGGTGAAGAGTGTTCCCAGAAGGACCAGTTACAGGAACACATGTCTGCATCAGCCCAAGAAATTCTGCCTTTAAATTTCCCTCATAAACTAAAGTTTTCCATGATATTTTGACTCAAGTTTAAGATTTAATATTAAAAAATAAAATCCATGATTATAGCTGGATATTAAAGAAAAATATAAGACCTCTTTAGATCTTACAGAATGAAGGACTGCATGTGTGCGTAGAGTGCCTAAAGGTTTCCTTTGCATTAATACAGTGAGACTAATAGGATTACTGAAAGTATAAATAGTGAGGCATATTTTTATACAGGAGACTCAATGTTTTTTAATAAATTAATAGACATATACATATAGCCTTTAGACTTAGTAATCAACATTCTGGTAAATACTACATATCATATTTGGATGTGAAGAAATAAACAGTATCTTGCTTGGCATTCAAGGTAAATAAAAAATGAAACCTAGGATTAAATGCAAGTGCAATTTACATGCAGGATTCACACAAAATTTTGGTTGCAATATTTTTTAAGGAGCAAGTACATATTTATTTATTTAGAGACAACTCCCCTTACATTTTTCCAAACATATTTTCTTTTTTTATTTAATTTTATTGTTGTTGTATTACATCCATCCCCTGTTTCCTCCCCTCTGTCTCCTTCCACCCCCAAAATCAATACTACTTGTTGTCAATGTCCTTGGTTCTTCCATGCTAATTCCTTGAGTAAACTGCTCCACTTCTTTACCTGCTCCCCACTACTCCCTCCCCTCTGCCCACAGAAGATCTATTTATTGAATTCATGTATCTGGTTCTGTTTTGCTTGTTCGTTTTGTTCATTATTGTCCTGTATTGGGTGCAATCATATGGTATTTGTCTTTCACTGACTGGCTTATTTCACAAAGCATAATACTCTGCGGTTCCATCCATGTTGCTACAAAAGGTAGGAGTTCCTTCTTTCTTTCTGCTGTGTAGTATTCCATTGTGTAAATGTACCAAAGTTTCTGGATCCTGTCATCCACCGATGGACACTTAGGCTTTTTCTAGCACTTGGTTATTGTAAATAACACTGCTATGAACGTAGGGGTACATAGATTCTTATGAATTGGTGTTTCAAGGTTCTTTGGGTATAGTCCTAGTAGTGGAATTGCTGGATCAAAAGGCAGTTCCATTTTTTAGTTAGTTAAGGAAACTCCATACTGTTTTCCATAGTGGCTGTACCAGCCTGCATTCCCACCAGCAGTGCACCAGGGTTCCCTTTTCCCAACATCCTCACCAACACTTGTTGTTTGTTGATTTGTTGATGATTGCCATTCTGACAGGTGTGAGGTGGTATCTTATTGTGGTTTTAATTTGCACCTCTCTGATGGCTAGTGATGTTGAGCATTCTTTCATATGCCTTTGGGTACTTTGCATGTCCTCCTCAGAGAGGTATCTGTTCAGATCCTTGGCCCATTTTTTTAATTGGGCTGCCTGTCTCCCTGGAGTTGAGTTGCAAAAGTTCCATATATATTTTGGATATCAAACCCTTATCTGAGGTATCATTGGTAAGTATGTTTTCCCATACAGTTGGTTCCCTTTGAATTTTGCTGGTGTTTTCTTTAGTTGAACAGAAACTTTTCAGTTTGATATAGTCCCATTTGTTTATTTATTCTTCGATTTCCTTTGCCCTTGGAGAAGTATCAGTAAACATATTTCTGCATAGGATATCTAAAATTTTACTGCTTATATTTTTCTCCAGGACCTTTATGGTGACACTGCTTATGTTTAAGTCCTTTATCCATCTTGAGTTTATTCTGGTATATGGTGTAAGTTGATGGTCTAGTTTTAATTTTTTGCATGTTGCTGTCCAGTTCTCCCCACACCACTTGTTGAAGAGACTGTTTTTACTCCATTTTATGTTCCTTCCCCCTTAGTTGAATATTAATTGATCATAAATTCCTGGGTTTATTTCTGGGTTCTCTATTCTATAGACATTGATCTATATGTCTATTCTTATGCCAGTACCAGACAGTTTTGATTACAGTTGCCTTGTAGTATAGTTTGATGTCCGGTATTGTGATTCTTTCTACCTTATTTTTCTTTCTCAAGATTTCTGTAGCTATTTGTGGGTTTTTGGCTCCATATAAATTTTTGAAGTATTTTTTCTATTTCTGTGAAGTATGTTATTGGTATTTTAATTGGGATTGCATTCAAGCTATAGATGGATTTAGGTAGTATAGATATTTTAATGATGTTAATTCTTCCCATCCATGAACATGGATGCTTCCATTTATTTCTATCTTCCTTCATTTCTGTCTTCAATGTTCTGTAGTTGCCTGAGTACAGGTCGTTTACCACCTTGGTTAACTTTATTCCTAAGTAGTTTATTTTTCTTGTTGCTATGGTAAATGGGATTTGTTTTCTAGCTTCCCTCTCTGATGTTTCATTATTGGTATACCAAAATGCTTTTGATTTCTGAATATTGACTATATGCAGCTATTTTGCTAAATTTACTTATTAGGTCAAGTAAGTTTTTGGCAGGGTACTATCATGACATCTGTAAATAATAACAATTTTACTTCCTCCTTTCCAATCTGGATACCTTTGATTCCTTTTTCTTCTCTGATGACTATGGCTAGAATTTCCAAAATGATGTTGAACAAAAGTGGTGAAATTGCACAGCCTTGTCTTGTTCTTGAACTTAGGGAGAAAGCTTTTAGATTTGCCCATTGAGTATGATGTTGCCTTCAGGTTTCTCATGGATGGCCTTTACTATGTTGAGGTATTCACCCTCTGTTCTCATTTTGCTGTGTTGTTTATCATAAATGGTTGCTGTGCTTTTTCAGCATCTATTGATGTAATCATATGGTTTTTATCTTTCATTTTGTTTATATGGTATATTACATTGATTGATTTGTGAATGTTGTACCATCCTTGCATCCCTGGGATGAAACCCACTTGATCATGGTGTATGATCTTTTAAATGTATTGCTGGATCAGATTGGCCAATATTTTGTTGAGAATCTTAGTATCTATGTTCATCAGAGATATTGGCCTATTGTTTTCTTTCTTACTTGTGTCTTGACCTGGTTTTGGGGTTTCAAATAATATTGGCCCCATAGAAAGATTTTGGGAGTCTTCCCTCTTCTTTGATTTTTTGGCATAGGTTGAGAAGGATAGGAATTATTTCATCTGTAAATGTTTGGTAGAATTCATTTGTGTAGCCATCTGGTCCAAGGCCTTTGTGCTTTGGAACATTTTTCATTATTTCTTCCATTTCACTAGTTGTTATTGATTTAATCAGGATTGCTGTTTCTTCTGAATTCAGTGTTGATAGATTATACATTTCCAGAAATTTGTCCATTTCACCCAGGTTGTCATATTTCTTGTCATATAGTTGTTTGTAGCAATTTCCGACAATCCTTTGTATTTCTGAAGTATCATTTGTGATTTCTCTGTCATTTCTCGTTTTGTTTATTTGGGTCTTCTCTCTGTTTTTCTTAATGAGTCTGGTTAAAGGCTTATCAATTTTGTTAATTTTTTCAAAGAACCAGCTCCTGGACCTGTTGATTTTTCAAATTGTAGTTTGAATTTCTGAGTTATTTAGTTCTGCTCTGATCTTGATGATTTCCTTCCTTCTACTTGCTCTGGGCTTTGTTTGTTGTTGCTCCTCTAGTTATTTGTATTAGTCTCTTTTATTCTTTTTAAGTAGGTCTGTATTGCTATGAATGTCCCTCTGAGGACTGCCTATTCTGTGTACCATAGGTTTTGGGCTGTTGTGTATTCATTATTATTTGTTTCCAGAAACTTTTTAATTTCATTTTTGGCCTTATTGTTTACCCATTCCTCACTTAAAAGCATGTTATTCAGTCTCCATGGATAGAATGTTTTTGGTTTTTTTCCCTTGAGATTGGTTTCTAGTTTCAAGCCATTGTGATCTGAGAAGATGCATGGTATAATTTCAATTTTTCTGTATTTGTAGAGGCTTGTCTTGTTACCACCATGTGGTCTATCTTTGAGAATGTTTCATGTACATTTGAAAAGAATGTGTATTTTGCTTCTTTGGGGTGAAAGGTTCTGTATATATCAGTTAGGTCCATTTCTTCTAGATTGTTGTTCAATGCCACAATATCTGTTGCGTTTTTTTGTTTGTAAGATCTGTTCATTGTTGATAATGGGGTATTAAAATCCCCTACTATGAGTGTGTTGCTGTTTATGTCCTTCTTGAAGTCTTCTAAGATTTTCCTTATATATTTGGGAGTTCCTATGTTTGCACCTATGTTGGGTGCATCTATGTTTACCAGAGTTATAGCTTCGTAATGTACTGTTCCCTTAAGTATTATGAAATGTTCTTCTTTGTCTCTTTTTAATGACTTTCATGGTAAAATCTATTTTGTCTGAAATAAGTATTGCTACTCCAGACTTTTTTCCATGCCCATTTGCTTGATATATATTTTTCCATCATACACTTTCAATCTGTGTTGATCTTTTGTTCTGAGGTGTGTCTCTTGAAGACAGCATATATGTGGGTCATGTTTTCTTATCCATTCAGCTACCCTATATCTTTTGATTGGCACATTTAATCCATTTATATTTAAGGTTATTATTGATTGATACTTATTTATTGCCATTTTTACTCTTTGTACCTGGGTTCCACTCTGTCTCTCTCTGTTTCTTCATTTTGTTTAAAGCATACCCTTTAGCATTTTTTTGCAATGCTGATTTGGTAGAGATGTATTCTTTTAGTCTTCTTTTGTCTGGGAAACTCCTTACTTCTCCTTCCATTTTGAATGAGAGCCTTGCTGGTTAGAGTATTCTTTGTTGCAAGCCTTTGTTCCCATTACTTTGAATATTTTTTGTCATTCCCTTTTGGCTTGTATTGTTTTTGTTGAATAATCATTTGATAATGTTATCAGAACCTCCTTATATGTTATTTGCTGTTTCTCTCTTGATGCTTTTAGGATTCTCTGTTTGTCTTTGAAATTTGCCATTTTAATTATATTGTGTTTGTTTGGATTCATCCTCATTGGGACCTTCTCTGTTTGTTGAACTTGAGTAACATTTTTACTCATCATGTTAGGGAAGTTTTCTATCATGACTTTTTTGAACAGGTTTTCCATTCCTTATTTCTCTTCTCCTTCTGGTATCCCTATGATATGGATATTATTGTGTTTCTTTGTGTCCTACAGCTCTCTTAAAACATCTTCATTCTTGTTTGCCTTTTTTCATTCTGTTGCACTGTCTTGGAATTTTTTTCTATGTTATCATTCAGCTCGCTGATCCAGTCCTGTGCTTCATCTAGCCTGCTGTTGATTCCTTCTACTGTATTCTTCAATTCAGAAATGGTATTCTTCATTTCTTCCTGGCCCTTACTGATAGTTTCTATGCCCTTTTTTTTTTTTTTTTAATTTTATTGTTGTTGTGTTACATCCATCCCCTTTTTGCTCCCCTCTGTCCCCCTCCCCACCCACCCATTCCCCCCAAAGTCAATCCCACCTGTTGTGCATGTCCATGGTTCCTTTATACTAGGTTCTTGTCTCTATGTCCTTTTAATGCTGGTGTAGCTATCAGTAAGTTCCTTGTAGCTTCCCTGGAGTTCTTTGTAGTTCCTCTGGAGTTGTTTGTAGTTTTACTTGAGCTGGCTGAGCTCATTGAGCTTCTCTATCATCATTATTTTGAATTCATATGTGATAGTTTGTTTGCCTCTGTTTCTAGGGATTCCTCCTCTCCTTTTGGTTATAGACTGTTTCTTTTTCTCCCCATTTTTAGGTTCCAATGTAATCCAATCACACTGTTGCCAGGCTAAGGAACTCTAAGCTGGAAGGATTGATTCAGTTGCAATCCTATTGATCTGTGATCCACCCCCAGGCTCAGATGCAGCTTGGGTGACATACTGATTCAGTTGTAAATCAATTAATCAGCTGCTAAACTCAGGCCCTGCTGGACTAGACAGAGGTTCAATGGTAATCCAATGGATCCGCTGCCAGCTCAGCTGCATCCTGGTGGGACAGTTTCAGTTATAAATCAATGAATTTGTGATCGGCCACCAGGCTCATCTGGGTTCAACTGAAAGATTCTATTTTAATCCAATGAATCTGTCACCAGCTGCAAGGCTACGGGGCCACTGGGCCAGACTGAAAGTTTCCATTTTAATCCAATGAGTTTGTGATCTACCGCCAGCCCCAGGGGGCCACTGGGCAGGACAAACCAACTCAGTTATGAACCAATAAACCCATGATCAGCCACCAGGCTTACTTCCCATTGTGTGGGGGCTAACTGTCTGACCCAGCTATAAGTCAGAATTTGCAGTCAGCCTCCAGGCCCAAGCAATGCTGGGCAAGAGATACCTTTTTCAGGTGCCAACTATTGCATTTATGCTCAGACAGGGCAAAGGCAGGAGATCTTTATTTAGATATAAATTAAAGAATTTCGATCAGGCGCCAGGCTCATGCCTGCTGGGTGGGGCGGATTGCTTCCAGTGTGCGGCACTATGAGGACCCTCATAGTGAAGCCACCTGGTGCAGCATAGTCCCCCCAAGGTATGGGTAATGAGTAAGCACAGGAATCCCCACAGCTGCTTCCCCACTTCTCTTCTCCAAGCCACCACTGCAAACTCTCCCCATGTGTCTCCAGTCCTCTCTGCCCTCTGCTGGAGCCCAGGGTAGGTGGGTGTCAATGTATTTTCGTTGTGGTCACCCTAGTAGTTCTCTGTCTCTAGCATTCTCTTAGGCAAGTAAACTCCATGGCTTTCTGCCCTTCTCAGCTGGATGCTGCTCTACTCTCTGCTTTGTTACTGTAGGCTGGGAAACCCAGCTGGGAGACCAGAACCTGTCCTTCTCAGGTAGAGCCCCAGGCTCCGTTCCTTTGGCTGCTGCCTCTGGTGGGGGCGGCGCAGCCAGCCCTCTAACGTTTCTGGGATTCCTACCAGTCATGTTGTGATTCTGAAGTGTCCTCTTCTATTCTGTCCTTAGTTATAGGACTTCTTTCCAACTGGTGTTTTTTTGGTAATTTCAGATGATTTCCCTCCAATTAAGTTGTAATTCCAGATGCTACCTGGGAGGAGATTTGTGTAGTTCCATTTACTCCTCCACCATCTTGCTGGACCAGAGCATATATTTTTTAAAGATTTTATTCATTATTTTCAGAGAAGGGCAGGGAGGAAAGAAGAAAGGGAAAGAAGTATCAATGTATGGTTGGTTGTCTTTCACTTGCCTCCAACTACAGACCTGGCTGGAGACCTGGCTTGCAACCTGGTTCTGTGGCCTGACTGGGATTTGAACCAGGTGCACTTGGGTTTTCAGGCCAGCACCAATCCATTGAGCCACACCAGCCAGGGCAGCAAGTACTTTTAATTGTACAAGTCATATAATACCTGTTATTAATTTAGATCAGCTCTCTTAAGAATTGCGTAATTATTTACCCATTTATATTTCACACTTTTATTTACTTATGGCTCATTCATTAAAATGATAAAACTCTCCTTTTTCTTCCATCCAGTTTTATGACAGATTCTTTACAAACATGTACCATATATGTTCTGATGTTAGAAATTAAAATAACTTGTACCCCGTTGCCACAATATATTTGCAAATTTCTACTTTTGAATAGCTAATAAGTAGCATTATTATGCTTGGTTTTGGTTTATTTAAATGTGAATACCATAAATGAAAATATGTATTATTAATTTTAAAGCATAAAAGTATTTACTCAGATATTAAAGTACATATATCTATATACAGGTATCCTCTGATTTTCAAAAGTTTGTAGTAAGCCATTTCACTTTTATAAAAGATCTACATTAGTACTTTTGCTAACCAAAAGAAATCCAAAAGGTGTTTTTATTTTTATAAATAAAAGATAAAAAATCAAAAATAGTGTTCAGCAACACAAAAACTTGTGTTGCCCTCATGCTTATAGAGGCAGGGTGCACTCTGAGCAGCAGAAGGGGACTTGCCAGGCTCCTTCCCTGGGACCACACTCTTCTCAGCACCCATCTCTAGAGCTCTAGAAATGTGTCCGCAGTTGCTTAGCTTAAAACTGGATATTATTAAACATATTTTGCATGATTTGGTAGGCTATGTAGGGGGAAATAGGAACACAAAATTTTTTTCCATATAAATTAGTGATATCTGCTTTTTGCTTTATCCTATTTCTTCTTATGAAAACTTTCACAGGAATACTCATCTTCTGAATAGTAGGGGAAGCCTGTCTTTCTCTGTGTCACAGAGCCCAGCACTTAATGGGCAGAGGGGTAAGGTCCCAGCCATCTTATTAACTATGAGACTTGAAATTCAGCAGAGATTTTTATCCTTATTAAACAAAAGTAAGGTACAGAAGGCACATAAACTTCCCCACTGCATTTTAGTCCATCATCTGGATGTCTAATATACTGTGCCCCAAGTGAGTTTCATTCAGGGAGAGAGATTGATTCTATTAGTGATTTAGGAATAGCAATGACTAAAATCCCCAATCCACCTCCTCTTCTAAGAATAGCTTTCATCAATTATTGTTGGGACAGTACACATAAAGAATCTATGCATGTCAGAATATAAAATGAGTTAGGGGTGAGGTGAGAGGAACTGTTTTAAGTCCCCAAGAATCAAGGTAATTTCTCACTTCCTCTATTGAATTTAATTAACCATTCTTTATTAAACATATGCTAAGCATTTTGCTGACAGACTAAGGTCTAATCTAATCTTTAAACTAGAGCTTTGCCTATTGAAAGAGACAGGCACAAGCACACATTCCTCTGCAATTTGGGATTGTTTTTGCAGAACTAATAATACAGAGAACTGCACTTAATATTCTGAAAAGTTTTACAAAGAAGCTAGTGTTCAAATGCTGACTTGTAGAATGAGAGGAGAGTTTGTGAGCAAATTCACTAGGCAGGAGTGGACTATTCCCTTGGACTACCAGAGAAAATGGGGACAGGCTGCAGTAGGGGTCTAGTATGTTATGGTATGTGAGAAAGAGAGGGAGGGTAAGATGATAGTTTGAAGTCTGATTGCCTTGTAACTTGTATATCCAAATGAAATATGTATATTTTTTCCTGTTTCTAGCAGAGAACCAATCCTAAATTTCAAACATGGCACTGACAATGTTTAATTTTTTTTAAGATAAAATGTGCTGTATGATGATGGCACTAAGTATAAATTGGTTATAAATTGTTTATTTATCCTAATTTTTACTCTATTACATGCCAGACTATGCTCAAGGAAGGAGAAATAGAGCACTGAACAAAGTAGACAGATATTTCTACCTTTAGAGAGCTTAGCTTCTGGTAAGAAGACAGTGAGCATATACAAATTAAGTAAGTGCATGTAGTATATTGGATGGTGATAAATAAAGCAAGGGAGGCAGATGGAAAGCATTTGAGGGAGTAGTGACTTTAGCTTGGGTGCCAGGTAAATTGTTACTGCAAAGGTGATATTTGGGGAAAGACATAACAATGAGCCAGGTGGACATCTGTGGGAGCATCATGCAGGAAGAGAAGCAGCCATCGACATATCCAAAGGCAGGAGCATGCCCCCAAACGCCATACCCACACAAAAGCCCATGTATGTGACCCAGAATGAGAAAGAAAACCTTTTCAGGATTTTGTAGGTACAAAAAGGTCTTTGATATTTACAATAAAGACATAGGGAGCTATTTAGGCTGCAAGGAGAATACTCCTAAGATAATCTAAACAAGAAAGGATATACCTCTGAAGTAAGACATTGGTGAAGGAGGCAACTAGGAGAGAAAGAGATATGAGAGGAGCTCTGAAAAGAATGGCTCTGAACAAGCCACTGAGTTTTCTAGTCACACAAGAGGGAGAATGTAGAAAATGCAGGAGTTTGACCAAAACTGAGCACACACAACTAGAAGGAAATGCCAGATAACAACTGGTCGTGGCTTTTGGCTTCATCCATGGGAAATATCCTGTCCTACTGACCATGAGGCCAGTCGGGTCCTTGAGGTTAAGTGACATGTGGCACAAAGAGCTTTAGCTCAAGTTCACTACTACATAAGCACCCTTTGCATGCCATAATGTGAAACCTAATTATGTGTGAAGGCCAACAGCAATTTTAAAGTAACTAATTGTATTTAAGTAATTATTGAGATAACTGGTGACAATTCTATTGTCTTTTTAAATAATTTGCAAGATTTTTTTGAAAGTTCTGTGACAATTCTGTTTCCCTTTGCTCATGGATTTGGTTATTAGAAAACAAAGTAAATCATGAAATAATTTTATGTTTTAAAGATAACTTATTTTAAGTAATTTTTTGATTCAGGCTTATCAGTGAATTGTGAAGCCTTCCAGCCATTTAATGATTGCAGCTAAATCTCCTTAAACAAGCGATGGACATGCAAGAGGTTGGATTTCATGAAAATGTAAACTGTTCACATAGGTATTGTGTATATTGCATGTTTCTTAGTTACATATATATTAATTTCCTGTTGTTGCTATAACATGTTACCACAAACAGGGTGGCTTAAATAACACAGCTTATTCTCTTATGGTTATGTAGGCCAGAAATCCAAAATCAGTTTCACTATACTAAAGACAAAATGTCCACAGGCCTGCTGGGTCCTTCTGGAGGATCCAGTGGAGATGTGGGTCAACGCAGGACCTGACCCCTCCACTTCAGAGAACAGGTAACTACCTGGCCAGTAGCCATAAGGAGTCCTAGCCATCACAAGTTGCAGAGTACCTTAAAAAAGAATGAAAAATAGAAAGTTGCTAATCTAAAACTATAATTACTCTATGACTGTTTCATGGAGTTAAGAAGATACAAGGTAAAAGAGAAATCTAAACAAGATGAAGATCATGACAGGCCAGATAAATCATGCTTGAGGTTTGTCTTCATAACCATAGAAAGGAATAATATTTGCAAGACCTGGGGTGAAAGAGCCAGGTTGGTGCCTTAGAAAGATCATGGGATAGAGCCTATGGAGGGCACAAGCCTGCAAGCAGAAAGGCCACACAGAGGGAACCCTGAGAGTCACAGATCCTTGAATTTAGAAACTGGTATTGGTTTATGAGAATGTAAAGTAATTCTGTGATATTAAGGAATTAGAATGGACAGGACTTGAAGGATATGGGGGATGGCAACAAGTTCTGAGACAGATAGCAAAGAACATGGACATATTGGAGTGTGTGTGTAGAAGGGAGGGAGTGGTGATGACACATCAGTTTTTAATATGATGAGATTGATAGGCTTGTGAACATCCAAATAGGATCTAAGACATGCTACTCAAAGTAGTCATGAGCAGAGCCTATAAAAATATCATTACAATTGGGTACAAAAGTTCTGACTTGCATTGTCCAGCATGTATATGTGGACTAGGACCAGAGGAATGTCATGCCAGGTATTCACCAGAGGAGGTAATGTGTGAACTGTAACATGGGAAGTGGGGGGAGCCGGGGCAGAAAAACTATGGGAACGGTATTTCAGTGAGAATGTACCAAATATGAACTACAGACATTAAAAAGTCCAATTTCTTTTATATAGTTTGCAAGCTAGAGGAGTCTCTGAAAATAAGTAAATAAAATCTCTCTTAATATGTGAAAAAAGACAGTTACTTCCAAAATAAAATATAGCATAGAGTCACATATCTCAAGAAGAACACTGTCCTGTTATTTAAACTTTTCATTGTATTTGAACACACACAATTTGAGATACTGGACTTGACTCCTTTGGAGGTTTTGGTCCTTTCCTTGCTAAAAGAAGGATCTGCTCTTATTAGGCTGATACCTTTGGGGGCTGCTTAAAGGCAGCAGCTGAGCAGAGGAGCTGGAGACTGCTTGAATGGCACTGAATCAAGAGCATCAAAGTGAGCCTGGCTGACTTAGATCAAAGTGGGAGGATGGATTGTGCTGCACTGGGCTGTTAGGACAACTATAAAGTTCAAATCAGATCCTAAACGGTCAATTACTGGAGAGGCACATAAAGAGTGGCAGACAGGGAGCTGGCAATTCAATTTCCTTGAGCTCTGCTGCGTGCTTTTCATTAGGCCAATTCTAATTTATCTTGGACCCTGGGCTTGAGTACTTGGTTCTTTAGATTTTCACACCTAAATGATATTTTCCTAGTTCCCACCTTATTTTCTTCTTTTGTCAGCTCTTAATGTGCTCTGCTGAGATCATGCACAGCTTGGGATACTGATGTGAGCCCATGGACTCCCAAATGCATTCAGTTTAAATAATTCCCATCAATCTATTTTAAGTGATTATCTGAGCAAGAACTGCCAGCACCTATCATAGGAATGGACTACCAGGCATTTGCAAATCAGCAGCTCAATAATGTCATCCTTAAGTCAAACTTGATTAAGAATACTGGGTTCTCTACCTCTCATGAAGACAACCAGTGTGTGTTAGTGAAGTCTTTGCCACACTTTTATGGAATAATAAAAATTATCCCAAATGATCTCTTCCCTTTGTTGTCATAAACATGGATTGCTGCTGCCACCTCTCTCTAGATTTCTTTAGCTACAAAGAATATGTCAAGAAAGTCTAATCAATCTTATTATACCATAAAAAGTCAGTACTAAGCAACTGACCCAATCAATTAGGGCTTTCAGGAAGAATGCATAGTGAAAGTTCAGAATGGAGCAAACTAGTTAGACCTATCACAGCTCTCCTGCCTAACCTATCAATAATGTCAAGGGCAGATGTACTTGTAATAATGATAACTTGAAAGCTAAAATTTATTGTTTAGTTATTCTGGATAATTCTTACATATAAAAACCCTATTTTTAATTTTTAAGCTGAAGTTTATTTTTTTAATTTAACTTTAAAAAATATTTTATTATTTTTAGAGAGAGGGGAAGGAAAAGAGACATCAATGTATGGTTGCCTTTCACTTGCCTCCAGCTATGGACCTGGCTGGAGGCCTGACTTGCAACCTGGTTATGTGTTCTGGTTGGGAATTGAACCAGTAACCTTTGGGTTTGCAGGCTAGTGCCTTATCCACTGTGCCACCAGCCAGGGCTAAGCTGAAATTTAGAAAGCTTTAACAAAAATAAATTATTTAAGTTCACATGACAGAACCAGATTTAGAAAATAAGATCGTCTAAGTGCAATGTCTATACACAAATGCCAGTTCCTGACCTTCAAGGGGAAGTGTTTGGCAGAGCCTGCCTTTGGGTCCTTGCAGTTTTCTCATTGTTCTTTTTCTTCCTTCTGAGAATCATGATGTGCCCTATACTCCTGAGATGGTGAGCATAGAAAAATTCATTAATTTTACTATAAGCAATGCTTGATTTTACATATTTCTTTTTTTAGCTTTAGTTTCTCCATCAGTATAATGAGATAAGATCACCTACTTGCAAAGGTCCATAGTAGAAGAACAAATTGAGTTGACTCCTGCCTCTCAAATAAGGGAGGATGATTTATGTCTCTGTCTGACTTGTTGCACCCTTTCCTATGAACCCCATGGTGCCACTGTACCATAAAATAATTAGCCACTTATTCATCTAGTGTCCTTCCCATCAAATATACTTTAAAAAATTATTTGACATCAGACACTTATTATCCATCATTGAGTTGCTAATAAGAAGCTCATTATCTTATTCTACAGGCAGACCTTTCTATTTTGAATATTTTTTATTAGAAATATAAAAGCCTTGTAATAACTATGTGTAGTGCCAAGTGGGTATTTGAAATATAGGGGGATCACATCATAAAGCATATTATTATCAAACCATTATATTGTACACCTGAGACTAATACAAAATAATATTGAATATAAACTTATAGAAAAATAAAATTTAAGAAAATTAGTCTATTTTGTTAAAAATAGAGAGAATCCCCTTATTTAGCTGAAAAATTCCATTTTAAAACTTCTAGTTGGCCAATTTTCTCTCCCTTTATGGGGCCCTATTTTCTGTTTAAAAATACTTTTTTTTTATTACTATTTTTGTATTTATTTTTAGTTGATTCATTATTGTTATATTTATTACAGTTTCATCCCCCCCCCCCCAATTGCTCTTCCCTCTCCCCCTTCCCTCTCCCCCAGTTAATTCAATCCCCACCTCTTCGTTCATGGGTTCATGTCCATGGATCATTCATATTACTCCTCTTCTAAACCCTACCCCTTCTCTCCCCACCATCTCAGCCTCCTCCCCCTTCTACTCCCCTAAATGTCATCTCTGTATGAAGTACTCTAAATGTGACAAGTTCCCTCAGTTACTGCATCTCAGATGGTGTATTTGTGTTTAGTTTTTGTTAATGAAAGTAAGTATTAAATATAGCAAGAATAATACAATAAATGCCTGTGGTAGACAATACTCAAGTCCAATAATTACCAACATTTTATCAAACAAGTGTCATTGGAGTAATATATCTTCTTTGTTACACTTCTCTTAATTTACTTATTTCTATTGGTCTCTGTGTTAAAAAATTATTCTGCCTATGAAAAGAAGCTCAACTTCACTAGCTATTAGGAAACTGCAAATCAAAACTACAGTGAGATACTACCTCACACCTCTTAAAATAGCTATTATTAATAAGACAAGTAACAACAAGTGCTAGACAGGTTGTGGAAAAAAGAAACCCTCATTCACTGTTGGTGGAAATGGGAACTAGGACAAGTATTATATAAAACAGTTTGGTGGTTTCTCAAAAATTTAAGAATAGGGCTAGCTTATGAACCAGCCACCCCACTTTTGGATATCTACATGAAAATTTTGAAAACATTTATTCTCAAAAATGCTATCTTCAATGTAGCATTATTCATGGTGATCAAGGCATAGAAATAATTGAAGTGTACTTCAATAAATGATTGGGTAAAGAAAATGGGGTACATATATGCAGTGGAATATTATTCAGCCATAGGAAAAGATGAAATACTGCCAGTTATAACAATATGGGTGAACCTTAAGAATATCATGGTAAGTGTAACAGGTCAGTCAGGAAATAAAAACTAAGAACCATATAATTTCAATTATATGTGGTATCTGGGAAGATGGGTAGTAAAGGGTAAATGGGGTCAAATGTATCATGACAGAAGATGATTTGACTTTAGGTAGTAAGCGCACAATGCAATATACAGATCATGCATCATAGAAGTGTGCACTTGAAATCTATATACTCTAAATAACAAATGTCACTCCAATAAACTTAATTAAAAATAAAAAGAAGTAACCAACATGCCTTTCAATGGCTTCAGCAGTGGAATGGGTAACAAACTGTGGTATATCCATACAATGGAATTATCTTCAGCTATAAAGAGGAATGGATCATTGATTCATATGGTAAGGTGAATGAATCTTAAAGGTATTTTGCTAAGAGAAAGGTACCAAAAGGCTACAAATTGTATGATTCTATTGATATGATGTTTAGGAATAGGCAAATCTATAGGGACAGAAAATATCAGCAGTTGTCAGAGATTGAAGGAGCAAGATGGTTGACAACAAGGTGAATAAAAATGGAAATTTTAGGGTGAAGGAAATAATATCCATGTTACTGGGGTAGTGAATACCATACATTTGTCAAAACTCACAAACTGCCCTGGCTGTTAGCACAGTGGTTAAGGCGCCAGCCTGCGAACCCAAAGGTTGCAGGTTTGATTCCCCAGCCAGGGCACATAACCAGGTTGCAAACCAGGTCTCCAGTCAGGTCTGTGGCTGGAGGCAGGTGAAACACAACCATACATTGATGTCCCTTTCCCTCTCTGCCTCTCTCCCTCTCTGCCTCTCTCCCTTTCCCCTCTTTCTAAAAAGAATGAAATAAAATCTTAAATTAAAAAAAAAAAAACTCACAAACTTTTCATTACAAAAGAGTGAAGATTAATATATGCAAAATAAAATAATAATAAATCAGCCAGATGTCGAGAGATCCCTCAATGAAATACAGACTTTGACACATGGCTCTAACTATATTATGGATGCCTGACCTAATGGTACTTAAGGGGCTGGAATAAAAAAGATACAACTTAAATAACTTTATAAACTATAGTTTTGGCTGAATGCAGTAATTGTAAAAATTAAAGTAATTATATACATAAATATTTAAAAATTATGGTGCTTAATTTAAGCATTTGCTAATAGAAGAGAAAATAAACTTCCTCCCTTCTAGATCACACATATCAATGACACAAAATAGAATGAAATCTTTCTTTTAAAATGTCATGATTTTTTAAAAAATATTTTATTTTATTATTTTTAGAAAGAGGGGAAGAGAGAGAGGCAGAGAGGTAGAGAGACATCAATATATGGTTGTTTTTCACGTGCCTCCAGCCACAGACCTGACTAGAGACCTGGCTTGCAACCTAGTTATGTTGCCCTGGCTGGGAATCAAACCTGCGACCTTTGGGTTCACAGGCTGGCACCTTATCCACTGTGCTACCAGCCAGGGCTGCTAAAATGTTATGATTTTAAACTATAATGTGATTCACTTAAAATAATTATTAAAATACCTGGGTACATTTTTTCTAAACATACTACTACTGCTCAGCCAATTAGTTATATTTGTCACTTTTCTGATGGGTGATAAAATTAGATGAATACTGTTTGATTTTAGACATGATTCCTATTCTAGTGACCAGGTTTTATACATAAGGAATTTTGGATAAAGTGAAATAATTTTATTAACATTAACTAGTAGCAATAAGAAGTTAGAACATGGAAATTTTGATTCCCATTTGAGTGGGATTATCCACGAATTTATACTGAATTAGCAGATTTTAAACAATAAAAAGTGGAGTATCACAAATCAAACAGCAAACAACTCAAATGACAGGAGGTGGAGAATGTGCATGTATGTGCACAGAATTCTATGTGACTGTTGCCCTGGCCAGGGGGCTCAGTTATTTGGAGAGCCATCCCTCTGCACCAAAAGGTTGTTGGTTTGATTCCTGGTTAGAGTGCTTAAGGGAGTTAACCAATCAGTATTTCTCTCCACTACTATCTTTCTCTCTCTGTAAAATCAGTAAAACAAGGCCAAAAGAAAAAGAAAAAAGAAAAAGAAATTCTACTTCACTGTAATAAATTAAAGATGGTTGAAAAATGAAAATACTTTATTGCTATTTCCATTGAAAGAGAGATTCTAGCTATGCTCCCTTTGAATCTATGCATAATTGAGAAATGCTTTTTTAAAGTTAAATTTTAAATTGATTGATATTTTGGTCTAAAGTTCTATGCATTTTAACACATGTATAGATGAGAGTAGCCCCCACCAATATCAGGATGCAATCTGATTTGCCATCTCAAAATCCCTTGAGCTCATTCTTTAAAATGACACCATTACCCATCCTTAACCCATGTTATTCATAAATATTTTCTCCATTACTACAGTTTTGTCTTTTCAAGGTCATATAAGTGGAATCACAGTGTGTAACTTTTTGAGAACAGGTTCTTTCACTCCATAAAATGCCTTTGAGAATCATCCAAGTTTATATATGTGGCAACAGTTTATTCCAAGGTGTAGATATGCCACAGTTTATCCATTCTGTGATAAAAAAATATTTGGTTTATGATTTTTTTGTGTGCGATTTAAACAAAATTCCTATAAAGTTCAGTGTGTATGTGTTTGTATCCCCAGTTTGTGAAATTGCAACCTTCAGTCCAAACCCTGTCCACTGCCACTTTAAAAAATTGTAATAAAGCATTTTTATTAGCCGATGTCAGTAAAACTCTCAATGCCTCCTAACTGAAGCCTTCCTCTACCATACACCATCTATGTCCATTCACATCCACAGAAGCCTATTTATTGTTTGTTTGTTCTATACAACAATACTAATTTTTAATGTGCTTTTCACAATGTACACCACAGTCTGCAAAGGGTGGCCTCCTCTTGGGGAGTGTCCTTCACTTCTTTAGACACATCAGTTTTAATTCATATAGCGTAGCAACATTGCATCCTCTGAACATCAGTTTTATTTTTAAACTGGAGAAGTCTAAAGGAATTTGGATGAGGTTGAAAGTACAGAAAGAGGTCAGAGAAAGAAAGTGGATGAAGGAAATAAAAGTTTTCTGTTTCAAAGTTAGGGATGGAATTGGGAAGGCATAGAGCTATCAAAATGGCACTTTACAAAACTCTAGACTCAGAACTTTTTTTCTAAAATATTTTTTAAATGTTTGAGTTGACCTAATATTCTGTGACCTTACTAAACTCCCTAAACTCCCTCAATAGTTTTAGGAGTTTTTGTGTGTTTTTGTCTTTTGTCTTTTGGATTTTTTTGGAATCCCTGGGATTTTCTATGTATATAATCATGTTGTTTTTCAATAAGGACAGAATTATATCTTCCTTTGCAGTATGTTTTTTATTCATTTTTCTTATGATATCATATTGAGAAAGACTTCCAGTGAAATGTTAAATAGGAATACTGAGGGAATATTCGTGCTTGTTCTGTCTATTAAGTATAATGCCAGCTATAGATATTGTGTTGACATCCTGATGTTCTACTTCTAGACATATTATATAACAATGTTTTATTATGACATCTATGTATCATGTACTTGTTGACATGTCTATATAGTAAGCCTTAAACTTACTTGTAAAAACTGTATAATGTTATGCAAGTAAATTAACAAGATGTAAATAAGTAGCATTTATATTATTGAGTCAGAAGAATTATTTGCATATGCCTCCAAGTTTTGGGCAGTTGAATAAAGTTATCCATAACCCTTAAACTATGTGAAGACAATTACAATTGATATAGTTGTGGACATATGATGTTCCTTTCTCTTTCATTAAAATGTATTCTTTCCTGGTCAAATGTGATGACTGAAATTCCAACATTGACATCAAGCTTTCTTTCAGGATAAAGAGAATGATCTTAAACATAAATACATTTCCAGGAAAGATCACACAGAAAATTTTTATTCTTTGTAAGAAAATTATCAGTGTATATAAAATATATGCAATATAACATTATCTGATGCATAATAGTTTACTAATCCTAACAATGTACTTAATTCTATGTTAACACTATTTTACCAAAATAGAGACTAAATTTTTGAATTTTAATAGTCCTAAAATAGGCCCCAGAGGGGTGGAAACTCCAACTCTGTATGATAAAAAAATTACTCCCTCTTTAAAGACCCAGCAGAACTCTCAATTTGGCCAGGAATCACCTCTATCCTGAGTAGGACAATCATCTTAGAGGCAGTAATGTATAGGTACAATAGAGCAGGATGTCCAGCCCACTATTGAGCCCACATTCCATTTTCCAATTCAGATTTACTGAACTGGAAGAAGTTCAACCTCTTACATAGGAACAACCTTCAGACGATGGCAGATCTTATTATATCCATTTCTTTTTTAAACTGGATTTCATTATTTACTTTTTATAAAATTGCACATTCTTTGTCAATCTTTATTTTTAGTCCCAATTTAGTTTTACTTGTAGAATGTGTCTTACAGATTTGTCAGAGTTCATCTCCCTCCTTGGTATTCCCTGAATTCCAATTCTTGTCCCTATCTCATGAGTGTCTCCAATCTGTTTGTAACTTCTTCTTTTTCATATTATCACAGTCTCAGTAGACTTTTCATATTTGACAGAAGCCTCCAAATTTAAAGGTATCCCCAATGATAGCTTATGTCTTGAAGATACTATTTTTTGGACCTTATCCAATAATCTTCATTCTAATTTATGTTTTACTTATTTTTTTCTTGGGCTAGTTCTCATTAGAGGATTGAGCCAAATTATGTAGTAAACTAGTACTACAAGCACCTGACTCAGTTTGTTCAGAAAATTCGTGAAGTGTTTATAAGTTTTTCAGTATTGAACTCAAGTTATTATCCTCATCAATACAAATAAATTGCCTTTGAAACAAATTATTTTTATTGAAATTATTCTTATATTTTTCTAGACAAGATGTAAAATTCCAGTCTATCATAAATTAATAAGACAATCAATCAGATGTAGATAAAATAATTTTTGTATTTTCTTAGAAGTGCTAAAAATATAATTAATTAGTGTGAAAAATAGAGATATTTTATATTCTGATTAATTTCTTTAGCTCATGATTTCATTTTTGTAAAATATATTTCTTTTGACAAAATTTTATATGAAAAATTGAGCTAATAAACTAAAACCAAGAAAATCTAAAAATGCATAAAAGTATCAAAATTGATAGCCCTTTGTTCATATTTGTGTGTATTTGTGTAGTTTTTATGACAAGTATATCAGCTATTAAAATGTTATGAACTTAGCCCAAAGATATGAGAATCAATGCATAAATAAATAGGCCTTTGAATACATTTCAAGAAAGAAGGAGGTACCAAAATAGGAAATATTTAAATCTGCCTACTTAAAATGGCAATTATTTGACATTTTAATTATGAAGATAAAGCACTAGTTTTAAATAAATTTACATAGGAATTTTAGTGTCTAATATGATAACCAAAAATGCAATGACATTTGTTACTATTTCTGGCTCACAGACATGGCAAGTTCTGGTAGAGTCACCTCAGTCATACCTGTCAGAATGGCCATCATTAATAAATCAACAAACAAGTGCTGGAGAGGATGCAGAGAAAAGGGAACCCTATTGTACCATTGGTGGAAATGCAGACTAGTGCAGCTGCTGTGGAAAACAGAATGGAATTTCCTTTAAAAACTAAAAATGAAACTGCCTTTGACCCAGCTTTTTATTGCTTGAAATATACCCTAAGAATCCCAAATTACCAATTCATAGGAACTTGGGAACCCCAATGTTCATAGTAGCACTATTCACAATAGCCAAGTGCTAGAAACAGCTTAAGTGTCCATATGTAAATAAGTGGATCAAAAAACTGTGGTATACTTACCAATGGAATACTCCACAGCAGAAAGAACTCCTATCTTTTGTGACAGCACGGATGGACCAGGAAAATTATTACTTGATAGAGTGTTGGAGTGTTAAACATATAAGTAGACATTGAAAAAATGCTAATTCTTTCTTCCTTTTCCTTCCCCAGAGTTATTTATTCTGAAGTAGATGGACCCTCAATATATTCTAGCATAACACATGATTCCTAATCATTTATTATATAGCCTTTAGTTACTCAAATAATTTTCATAATTATCAAAATGTTAAAACAATATTCTTTTTAAAAATAATTCTTCATTGAGTGACCTTAGAAAAGTTACACTCTCTCTCTGTCATCTGTAAAATGAGATTAAAGATGTATATTTAATGAAATCACTATTAAGATTAAATAAGATGCTTTATGAAGAAAATTTACCTTAGTTCCTGACAGCATATTAGTCCCATGAGTGTTCTCCCTTACTGCCTTTCTTCCTTGAGATCAGGCTTTATATCTTTTCCCTAAATATTTTATTCTTTACTGAACTTACTACCTTAGCATAGATTAGATTCATGGCTGATCAAGAAGAATGCTTGGTATTTTAAACACAAAGTTACAGTTAATATACTCTTCCATTGCGTTTTTTCATTTTTTCATTCCACAAATACATTTTTAATACCTGATGCACAAGATACAACCCTGTATCTCATCAGAGTGAAGAATATGCAAATAAGAAAGACATGAACCATCCAGCCAGAATTGGAGGGTCATCTAATTCATCAGACAAAGTGAAAAAAAGACAATAAAGTCATGGAAATGAGAATGTCAAGGAAGAGTCTTTATATGGTTTTGTTATACTCCATTCTACCCAAACCTAGTCAGTGTCATTTTCTGAGAAGGTGACCTTTCCTTTTTCTTTTGGGGCACAGTACTAGGAAACAATTGTCTTTGGGACATGGTTGGTAGAAGACGTAAACCAAGGGGAGATAAACTTCTCAGTATGGTGTGGAAGATGCTTCCTCTATAGCCTACAATGCTCTTCTGTATTACCTGGATCCCAGGATACTTCATGAGCTCCATACTTAAGAGCTCCATACTTAACTACCCAATATTAAAATTCTGTGTGTGTCTGCACATGTGCAGTTGGGTGATGAAGGGAAAACTAAATACTCATTTCAACTATATTGAAACATGTGACTTAAAAATACCAGAGATTTCATATAAAATCTCAAAGAAACCTGGGTAGCTAAATAATATAAAAAATAATAAAACAAAGCTGACTCACACTTTTTGATTTCAAAATTTATAAAAAGCTATAGTAATCAAAACAATGTGTCACTGAAATAGACACTGATACAAAGGCCAATGGTATAGAATAGAGAGCCCAGAAATAAAACCTCACATATATGATAAAATGAATTTTGATGATCCTGAATTAAATGAAAATGATATAGCCTTTTCAACAAATGGTTCTGAGAAAACCGGATTACCCACATGGAAATGAATAATGTTCAACCCTTACCTAATAACATGTAGAAAAACTAATGGAAAATAAATCAAAGACCTAAATGTGAGACCTAAAACTATAAAAATTTTATGGCCCTGGCTGGTGGCACAGTGGATAAGGCTCTGGCCTATGAACCCAAAGGTTGCTGGTTTGATTCCCCAGCCAGGGCACATAACCAGGTTGCAAGCCAGATCTCCAGCCAGATCTGTAGCTGGGGGCAGGTGAAAGGCAACAATACATTGATGTTTCTTTCCCTCTCTGCCTCTCTCCCTACACCTCTCTTTCAAAATAATAAATAAAATATTTAAAAAACAACAAAAACAAACAAAAATATAAATTTTTTAGCAGAAAATATAGGATACAAGCTTTAAAATGTTGAATTTGGCAATAACTTTTTAAATATGTCACCAAAGATACAGAAAACACAAGGTAAAACAAATAAATTGAACTTAAGAATTTCAAAATTTTGTGCATCAAAGGATAATTGTAGAAAGAGCAAAAGGCAAATCAGAGAATGGGAAAAATTCATGAAAACATGTATATATATATATGGATTCATATCTAGAATATATAAAGAAATCATAAAACCACTACAATAAAGTAAACAAGTCAATTTAAAAATGGACAAAGGACTTAGATAGAGACTTCTTCAAAGAAGATACACAAATTGTTAATAAGCACATGAATATTTACTCAACATCACTGATCATTTGGGAATTGCAAATGAAAATCACTTTGAGATACTACATTACATCCAGTAAAACAGCTATGGTCAAAAACAAACAAACAAATAAACAGAAAAAAAAGTATTGGCAAAGATGTGGGGAAATTGGAGCTCTTGTACACTCACTGCTTGTTGGAATGTAAAAATAATACAGCCACTATGGAAAAATACATAGTATTTCCTCAAACACTTAAAAATGTGATTACTATATGGTCCAACAATTTTACATTTAGGTATATATTCAAAAGAATTAAAAGCCCAGTCTTGAAGAGATATTTGTGGCCCATGTCCATAGCAGCATTATTCATAGTAACTACAGTACTGAAACAACCTGACTGCCTATTAACAGGTGAATGCATGAGCAAAATTTGGTCTAAAGATAAAATATTATTCAACCTTGAAAACAGTGGAAATTCTGACATAGCACAACAGGGATGATTATCAAGGACAATCATGCTAAGTGAAAAAAAAAAATCACAAAACGACTAGTGTATGATTATACTTACATGAGTTTCTTACAGTAATCAAGTTATAGAGAATAAGAATAAAATTATGGTTGCTAGGGGCTGGGAACATGTAAAAGTGTGAGGTTATTTTTTAATTGGTATAGAGTTTTTTTTTTCAAGATGAAAAAAGTTAGAGAGATAAATGTGGTAATAGTAAATTTTATGTTATGTGTATTTTATCACAATAAAAAAAGTATGAGAGGGGGTTAACAGAAATTTGACTGATTCACTTTACTATATGTTTTAGTGATGAAGTTTAGACCCAGAATTAAAAAGAGTAATATGTTAACAAAATGTAAATTATACCTACATTGGTCTTTTGGAACTTTACATTCTCCTCATCCTCATGGTGTATTAAGATAGTTTTATCTCTGCCATTTCTGAGAATGGAAAATTTTAGCATGACAATTCCATGGTCATGTTGATTGAGAAGTTACTTGCAATACGATTAAAACTAATGATGGGTGTTGTTATTATCATTAGTATTATTAGTATCATTATTTTGCAACTAGTTTTGAATATAATTCTTTAAATCTTTTAGTGATGAAAAATTAGTATGACAATCAACATTTTATTAAAATACCAGGTTAAGGTATTTACCCTGTGGCTAAAGTGATGTAGCTATTTTGTGCCGGAGTTAAGATGAGGTCTTTCAAATTTTCACTTCTTTTATTAATAGCTCATGGCCCTCACTATTTTTCTTCCCCAGTCTCAGAATAAAAGTATCTATGTGACCCCTACATCCCTAGAAAATTTTTCCTAAATTCATACATATAAAATTTGCCCAAAGGTATCTTCTAAGGAGGTCAATATTTCCTTTATTCAAAAATTAAGATGGTGGTTTTAGTGGATTTTCTATTCTTGTATTTTCTTTTTTTTTTTTTAAAGATTTTATTTCATCATTTTAGAAAGATGGGAAGGGAGAGTGGCAGAGGGGGAGAGAAACATCAATGTACGGTTGCGTTTCACCTGCCTCCAGCCACAGACCTGACTGGAGACCTGGTTTGCAACCTGTTTATGTGCCCTGGCTGGGGAATTGAACCTGTGACCTTTGGGTTCGCAGGCCGGTGCCTTACCCACTGTGCTACCTACCAGCCAGGGCTTATTCTTGTATTTTCTTTCAGAGCTTTGCAAAGTTTGTTATTTTTCTCTTCTTGTCCTCACTACTTTGCTCAATGTTTTACCCACTATAAAATGGGGAAAATTTTATAGGTTACTTAAACAGTTCTCTAATTGTTAGTTTGGTTAGAAAAGATAATGGCTTTAATCAAACACTCAAGTCTCAGGTCTTTGTAAAAGGACCTTGTAGATCAAAGATGGCGACAGAGTACAGAGCAGTGCTGATGGTGTTCTCGAGTACCAGAGCAGCTGGAGTACAGGATAGGGAGCGCAAGACATCTTCAGGTCCCTAAGAATTGGAGCGGTCAGCATCTGGACACAGGGGACCACAGCCCAGAGGCAGTGGAGACCTGCAGGAGAGCAGGTGAGGGGGTTCCGGACCTACCTGCCGGTGGGCCGAGGTAGCCTCTGAGCAGTGGCGGCTGTACCCAGAGGGGCATGTTTAATGGAAGCCAGCTCCAGGCTCCCTGACAACTAGAAATCTGAACAGTGAAGTGTGGGTAGCAAGGGCAAATGCCCGAGGGAAGAAGGAATTGAACTCCTGCAAGGGAGGGACTGTATGAGAGCTTTGCTCTGGCAACAGGGAGAGGAAAGCTCCTCACTGGGACAGAGGCAGAGGAGAAGAGTCCTGCAGGGAGCAGGAACAGGGGAGCAGGAAAGTGCACCAGCCGCAGTGGAGAGAGGGCCGAAAACAGTGCTGCTGGGCCACTGGGGAAATGGCAGCTTGAAGCCCATACGAGGTGGAAGGCCCAGCCCTGCATACTCACACACGCCCCCAGGCTCCCACAGAAAGTCCAAACTGCTAGCTGGGAACTGTAGCTGGGGCAACTGACCCGCCCATTGCCGGGGACAAAGGCCACAGATGTGCTAGGAGGGACACATCACAGAGGCGACATAAAGGACTCCTTGGAGAGCTGGTCTGCTTGGAGGATTGGCCCTCACCCGGGGGAGCTGGGCAGTGTTGGCAGACGGAGGCTGCCTCCTCCAGGAGCTGCAAGGGCAGGGCCTGTCATCAGAGGAGTCATCGAGGTTGCAGGCTGCCCTGCAGAGGTGCCAGGTGCCCATCACAGGTAGGAACCTCCTCCACAAGTTGGAGGGGACACTCTGCGGGCCCCAGAACACTGGAAGCCCTAAAACCCAGCTAGGCTACTGAAGGCCCAGCCTACCTGGGGGCTGACATTCAGAATCAGCCCTGACTGTGACAATCAGAGGCCTTGCCACTCTAAGACCAGCTAGACTGTAGACTGCAGATACCTGACCAAGAAAAAGAGGCAGACTCAGGAAATGGATTGCTGCTAATCTCAAGCACCTGAGTTATACCGAGAGCTACATGAACTATTAATCCCCTACAAATCCTTTTCAAAAGTTACTTCTCACATATTTTTAATCCTCCCCTATCTCAATCCACCTAAATACCCAAGACTCTCCCTCTACTCTTGATTTAAAGTCTACTCACTCTCTGGCTACAATGCATTCCCAGTCCTCAATATAAGTATTCTTCCCCTCCCCAGCCACCTAAACCCTTTCTTTATTTTCTTTCTCCTTTTTTTTTTTTTTTAATTTCTTTTCTTCCTGTTAAAGCCCACAGGTGCTAGCCCCAGGTGGACCAATCAGAGATCATAAAGGGTGAACAGACACCTAAACCCTTTCTTTATTAATAATGTTTTTTTTTTTCTTTTTCTTGTTATTTTTTCCTCTGGTTTTCTTTTTTTAATTCTTTTTATTTATTAATTTTCCCTCTGCTATAAGCACACAGGTCCCATCTCCACCTGGACCAATCAGGGATTATAAACGGTGAACAGCCATCTAAACCCTTTCTTCATAGTATCATTATCTTTTTTCATTTTTCATTTTCTTTTTCTTTTTCTTTCTTTTCTTTTTTTCCTACTAAAAGCCCACATGTCCAGAATACAACCAGGCAGCCCAAATAAAAGCCACACCAAGAACAACAAGTGGAGAAAATCTGGGAGATTGCAACATTGAACTCCACAAATCTCCTATTACAGAGAGTGCTCAACTAAGGCAAGGAAGCAAAGCAGATTAATCCACAGAAAAAACAAAAAAATTAAAAGCAAGCAACAACAGACACCCAAGATGGGGAAAAAAAGAATCAGTCCATCACCAAAAGGAAAGGAAGAATCTCCAGAAAGAACACCAAATGAAACAGAGATATATGAAATATCAGATAAGGAATTCAAAAGAATGATGATGGAGAAACTCAATGAGTTTGGCCACCTCAAACAATACTATAACCAACTCCAGGAGAACTACAAAGAACTCGAGGGAAGTTACAAGGAACTTGCTGAGAACTACAACATCATGAAAAAGGACATAGAAACTATCAATAAGTGCCATGAGGAAATGAAAAATACAATTTCTGAATTGAAGAATACAGTAGAAGGAACAACAGTAGGCTAGAGGAAGCAGAGGACCGGATCAGCGAGTTGGAGGATAATGTAGGCAAATACTCCAAGACAGTAGAGGAGAATAGAAAAAGGCTGAACAAGATTGAAGAGGGTTTAAGAGAGCTGCAAGACAACAGGAAACGTAACAACATCCGTATCATAGGGATACCAGAAGGAGAAGAGAAACAAGGAATGGAAAACCTGTTCAAAAAAGTCATGATAGAAAATTACCCTAACATGATGAGTGTAAACTTTACTCAAGTTCAGGAAGCACAGAGGGTCCTAATGAAGATCAACTCAAACAGACCAACACCAAGGCACATTATTATTAAAATGGCTAATTTCAAAGACAAAGAGAGAATCCTAAAAGCATCAAGAGAGAAATGACAAATAACATATAAAGCGGCTCCAATAAGGCTATCAAATGATTATTCAATAGAAACAATTCAAGCCAGAAGAGAATGGCAAAAAGTATTTCAAGTAATGGTAAACAAAGGACTGCAATCAAGACTACTCTCTTGAGCAAGGCTCTCACTCAGGCAGGAGGAGAAATAAGGAGTTTCCCAGACAAAAAAAAAAAAAAGGAATACATCTCAACCAAACCTGCATTGCAAGAAATGCTAAATGGTCAGTTTTAAAAATAAATAAATAAATAAAATTAAGAAACAGAGAAAGCCAAAGAGGAATACAGATACAAAGGGAGAAAATGGCAATAAGTAAGTATGAATCAATAATAACCTTAAATGTAAATGGATTAAATGCACCAAGCAAAACACATAGGGTAGCTGAATCGATAATACAACATGACCCACATATATGCTGTCTTCCAGAGACCCACCTCAGAAAAAAAGATCGACACAGAATGAGAGTGAAGGGATGGAAAACTATATATCAAGCAAATGGACACGAAAAAAATGCTGGAGTAGCAATACTTATTTCAGACAAAATAGATTTTACAATGAAGGCCATGAAAAGGGACAAAGATGGACATTTCATAATACTTAAGGGAACAATCCATCAAGAAGAAATAACTCTGGTAAACATATATGCACCCAACACAGCAGCTCCAAAATATACAAGGAAAATCTTGGAAGACTTTAAGAAAGACATAGGCAGCAACACACTAATAGTAGGGGATTTTAATTACCCCACCATCAACAACAGACAGATCTTCCAAACAAAAAACCCCCAGAGATGTTGTGGCATTGAACAACACCCTAGAAGAAATGGACCTAACTGATATATACAGAGTCTTTTACCCTAAAGAAGCAAAATACACATTATTTTCAAATGCACATGCATCATTCTCTAAGGTAGACCACATGGTATGTCACAAAAGAAGCCTCCACAAATACAAGAAAATTGAAATCATACAAAGTATCTTCTCAGATCACAATGGCTTGAAACTAGAAACCAATCTCAAGGGAAAACAAAAATTCTCTAACTCATGGAGACTGAATAACATGCTTTTAAGCAATGAATGGGTTAACAATGAGATCAAGGATGAAATCAAAAAGATCTTGGAAACAACTGACAATAAATACACAACAGCCCAAAACCTATGGGATACATCAAAGGCAGTGCTGAGAGGGAAATTTATAGCAATATAGGTCTTCCTAAAAAGGTCACAAGAAGTTTTCGCATAAAGTTGCAAGAACTAGAGGATCAACAACAATCAAAGCCCAGAGCAAGTAGAAGGAAGGAAATCATCAAGATCAGAGCAGAACTAAATAACTCAGAGATTCAAACTACAATTCAAAGAATCAACAGGTCCAGGAGCTGATTCTTTGAAAAAATAAACAAAATTGACAAGCCTTTATCCAGACTCATCAAGAAACAGTGAGAGAGGACCCAAATAAACAGAATCAGAACTGACAGAGGAGAAATCACAACTGATACCTCAGAAATACAGAAGATTGTAAGAAATTACTACAAACAACTCTATGACAAAAAATATGACAACATGTATGAAATGGACACATTTCTGGAAATATATAATCAGTCAAAACTGAACCCAGAAGAAGCAGAAAGCCTGAGTAGGCCAATAACAACTAGTGAAAATAAACAAGTAATCCCAAATCTCCCAAAGCACAAAAGCCCTTGGCCAGATGGCTACACAGGTGAATTTTACCAAACATTTAAAGAAGAACTAACTCCTATTCTTCTCAACCTATATCAAAAAATGCAGGAAGAGGGAAGACTTCCAAACTCTTTCTATAAGACCAATATTATTATAATCCCAAAACCAGGGCAAGATACAACTAAGAAAGAAAGCTACAGGCCAATATTTCTGATGAATATAGATGCTAAAATTCTCAAAAAAATATTGCCCAACCAGATTCAGCAATACATTACAAAGATCATACACCATGACCAAGTGGGTTTCATCCCAGGGATGCAAGGATGGTACAACATTTACAAATCAATCAATGTAATACACCACATCAACAAATTGAAAGATAAAAACCATATGATCATATCAATAGATGCTGAAAAAGCATTTGATAAAGTGCAGCAACCATTTATGATAAAAACCCTCAGCAAAATGGGAATAGAGGGAGCATACCTCAACATCATAAAGGCCATCTACGAGAAACCTGAAGCAACATCATACTTAATGGAAAAAAAGTGAAAGCTTTCCCCCTAAGATCAGGAATGAGACAAGGCAGTCCACTTTTTCCACTTCTATTCAACATTGTCTTAGAAGTTCTAGCTATAGCCATCAGAGAAGAAAAAAGAATCAAAGGTATTCAAATAAGAAAGGAGGAAGTCAAACTGTCATTATTTGCAGATGACATGATAGTGTACATACAAAACTCAATCGGCGCCACCAAAAACTTACTCAACCTAATAAGCAAATTTAGCAAAATAGCTGGGTATAAAGTCAATATCCAGAAATCAAAAGCATTTTTGTATACCAATAATGAAACAACAGAAATAGAAGTGAGAAAACAAATCCTATTTACCATAACAACAAGAAAAATAAAGTACTTAGGAATCAACTTAAACAAGGAGGTAAAAGACCTGTACTCAGGAAACTACAGAACAATGAAGAAAGAAATCAAGGAAGATACAAATAAATGGAAGCATATACCATGTTCATGGATTGCGGTGGCTATTCGTGGGCATTTTTGGCTCCATATAAATTTTTGAAGTATTTTTTCTATTTCTGTGAAGTTGGTATTTTAATTAGGATTGCATTGAATCTGTAGATTGCTTTGGGTAGTATGGACATTTTAATGATGTTAATTCTTCCCATCCACGAACATGGTATATGCTTCCATTTATTTAAGTTGATTCCTAGGTACTTTATTAGGTTGAGTAAGTTTTTGGTGGAGCCAATCGGGTTTTGTATGCACACTATCATATCATCTGCAAATAATGACAGTTTGACTTCCTCCTTTCCAACTTGGATACCTTTGAATCCTTTTTCTTTTCTGATGGCTATAGCTAGAACTTCCAAGACAATGTAGAATAGAAGTGGAGAAAGTGGACAGCCTTGTTTCGCTCCTGATCTTAGGGGGAAAGCTTTCAGTTTTTGTCCATTAAGTATGATGTTGGCTTCAGGTTTCTCATAGATGGCCTTTATGATGTTGAGGTATGCTCCCTCTATTCCCATTTTGCTGAGGGTTTTTTTATCATAAATGGTTGCTGCACTTTATCAAATGCTTTTTCAGCATCTATTGATATGATTGTATGGTTTTTATCTTTCAATTTGTTGATGTGGTGTATTACATTGATTGATTTACGAATGTTGTACCATCCTTGCATCCCTGGAATGAAGCCCACTTGATCATGGTGTATGATCTTTGTAATATACTGCTGAATCCGATTGGCCAATATTTTGTTGAGAATTTTAGCATCTATGTTCATCAGAGATATAGCTTTCTTTCTTAGTTGTATCTTGCCCTGGTTTTGGGATTAAAATAATATTGGCCTCATAGAAAGAGTTTGGAAGTCTTCCCTCTTCCTGAATTTTTTGGTATAGTTTGAGGATAGGAGTTAGTTCTTCTTTAAATGTTTGGTAAAATTCACCTGTGTAGCCATCTGGACCAGGGATTTTGTGCTTTGGGAGATTTTGGATGACTTCTTGAATTTCACTAGTTGTTATTGCCCTATTCAGGCTTTCTGCTTCTTCTGGGTTCAGGTTTGGTAGATTATACCTTTCCAGAAATGTGTCCATTTCATCCAGGTTGTCATATTTTTTGTCATATAGTTGTTTGTAGTAATTTCTTACAATCTTTTGTATTTCTGAGGTATCAGTTGTGATTTCCCCTCTGTCAGTTCTGATTCTGTTTATTTGGGTCCTCTCTCTCTTTTTCTTGATTAGTCTGGATAAGGGCTTGTCAATTTTGTTTATTTTTTCAAAGAAACAGCTCCTGGTCCTGTTGATTCTTTGAATTGTAGTTTGAATCTCTGAGTTATTTAGTTCTGCTCTGATCTTGATGATTTCCTTCCTTCTACTTGCTCTGGGCTTTGTTTGTTGTTGCTCCTCTAGTTCTTGCAGCTTTGTGGTTAGGTCGTTTTTATAAACTTCTTGTATCCTTTTTTGGAAGGCCTGTATTGTTATTAATTTCCCCCTGAGAACTGTCTTTGCTGTATCACATAGGTTTTGGGCTGTTGTGTGTTCATTGTCATGTGTTTCCAGGAACTTTTCGATTTCATCTTTGATCTCATTGTTGACCCCTTCATTGCTTAAAAACATGTTATTCAGTCTCCAGAAGTTAGAGAATTTTTGGTTTATTCCCTTGAATTTGGTTTCTAGTTTCAAGCCATTGTGATCCCAGAAGATACTTTGTATGAGTTCAATTTTTCTGTATTTGTGGAGGCTTGTCTTGTGACCTACCATGTAGTCTATCTTGGAGAATGATCCATGTGCATTTGAAAAGAATGTGTATTTTGCTTCTTTGGGGTAAAAGACTCTGTATACATCAGCTAGGTCCATTTCCTCTAGAGTGTTGTTCAATGCCACAACATCCCTGGGGATTTTTTGTTTGGAAGATCTGTCCATTATTGATAGTGGGGTATTAAAATCCCCTACTATTAGTGTGTTGCTGTCTTTCTTAAAGTCTTCCAAGATTTTCCTTATATATTTCGGAGCTCCTCTGTTGGGTGTGTATATGGTTATCAGAGTTATTTCTTCTTGATGGATTGTTCCCTTAAGTATTATGAAATGTCCATCTTTGTCCCTTTTTATGGCCTTCATTGTAAAATCTATTTTGTCTGAAATAAGTATTGCTACTCCAGCTTTTTTTTCATGTCCATTGGCTTGATATATAGGTTTCCATCCCTTCACTTTCAATCTGTGTCGATCTGAGGTGGGTCTCTTGAAGACAGCATATATGTGGGTCATGTTGTCTTATCCATTCGGCTACCCTATGTCTTTTGATTGGTGCATTTA